>APFE030117506.1:30767-191040 GCA_000404065.3 Pinus taeda
AGCCAAGACAAGAGGACACAAGATGTGGCGCTAGCCAGGGACAAACCCCAATATGGGGAAACCCTTGATCAATTCTTCTTATATGTTCTTCAATAGTTCAGCACAGAGAGAGAGAGATAGTATGTTTACAATGGAAGTCAGTACTTTGACTTATCTAGATAAGAGCATAGATTATCTCTAAGAAGATGATACATGAGATCAGTTGAAGACATGCTGCTTCAATTGATTCTCCAAAGTGACTCCACCTATCATTGTGCTGCATTTCGTCATCAGGCTGCACCCATCATCACTATGTTGCATCTCATCATGCTTCATTAATCATGACTGTCCTCACCACTGTACTACATTATGTGCCATTGCTGCACCATGTTGCCATACTGACCTATGTGTTGGCTGCATCTTGCTTGCTTGTTGTCCTTAGCTTGCTTGTTGTCCCTAGCATGCTTATTGTCCTTTGCATGCTTGCTATTGTATGCTAGTTGTCCCTTGCATGCTAGCTGTAACATTGCATGCTTGATGTATTTGTTGCTAAGTACCATATAATTGTCCCAATGTTAGTTAGTTGTCCCTTGCATGCTGCTCTCCTTCGAAGACAGATGCTTTGGTTGTTCCGGCAGTTTCGACTATTCCCGGCATTTCCGGCTATTCCCGGCAGTTCCCGGCAATTCCGGGAGTTCCGACAGTTTCGGCAATTCCAGCTGTTCTCGGAAGTTCCGGCTTCTACCCTTTGCGTCAGCTTTCCTGCCTGTTCCGGCAGTTCCGACAATTCCAGTTGTTCCCAACAGTTCTGGCAATTTCAGTTATTCTGGCAATTCGGCAGTTCCATCTTTTCCTGGTAGTTCCAACTATTCCCCGTAGTTCCGAAAGTTCCAGCTTTTCCCGGCAATTCCGGCTATTCCCGGCGATTCCGGCTTTTCCTGGCAGTTCCCGACAGTTTCGGCTTCTACCCTCGGATTAGGGCAGCGTTATCCCTTAGGATCTCTCCTCCTACTAAAACCCAAAGACAAGTGGAGAGGAAGAGATCTCAAGTGTGTTGAAATGACTTGAAGGCCACCTTTATTTATACTAAAACGTTGAGCACAAGTGGGATTTATTTGGTTGTTGGCCGACCTTGACGAATTCTCCCATAACACAAATAAATTCATATCTCCGTGAATACTTATCGGAATTAGATTATCTTTAGATCAATCCTACACCTCTCGATGTGAGGGATCTAAGAAAAATATCAGCTTCCATTAATAAGATGACCCACATGGAGTTTGGCCCTAGTTGCTAATTTTAACAAGAAACCCTTTAAGGAACAAACTCCTCTAGACTCCCTCAGAGTTTTGAATTCCTTCACAGAAATCTTCCCGCCAAATGTCAAATCACTTCCTCTCCAATCCTCCTTTGTTGCTGCAACCCGGATCTAGATTTCTTTGGCTAGAAATTTGTTAAGGAAGTGACTCCCTCTACCCAGAGGGGTTGTGTCATCCACGAAAAGGACAGAGGGAGTGATGCAGAGGGTCCCAGAAGCTGCGTAGTGCCTTAGAGGGCCGATGCAAAGGAGTCTGAGGCTGACACAAAGACCAGAAGGGCTAGCGCAGAGCTTCAGAGATGTTGGAGAGGGTTTCGTGGGATAAGTTTTCTGAATACCTATTTCCAAATAGAGAGTTATTGCTGCTAGTTAGTTTTCTTTGTCGGGTGAGCCAATTTGGCACCCAGTTGTACTCAAGGAAATACTGCATAATAATATACCCTCAGAATAAGCTGCACAAGTTTTCCCGCATTAGGTTTTTCCGGTGACATTTGTCCAAAAATAACGGTGTCACTTGTGTGTTTGTTTTCTTTCAGCTGTTGGTCTATAGATGTTGTGACTGTATTGTGCTTATTTCGGTATTTAAATGTTTTAAATAACTTGTTCGAATTTAAAAAAAGTAGAAGAAATAAACTAGCAGAATACAGCTTAATTTTCTAATGTATAGACTTAGAAAATTCAACAAACACTGCGTGTTGTAGTGAATGAGCTCACCACACCTAAAGCACTTGACCTTTGATAGGTCCTTTTTCTTTCTCTGCTCCCTCTATCCCTGATTGGGACCCTTTGATGCAAGGGCCACATTTTCCTCCTTCACCACCTTCAGTCTGCTGCCACTGATGGAGCTCTTCAACAAAGCTCGTCTCAACTCCTCCTGCGGAAAATCGGCCCACATTTTCTCCTATCCTGGTAGTGTCTCTGCCCAATATACTCTTGACGAAGACCTGTCAATTCTCTAAGACACTATTAAGTGCCAATTGTACTAACTCTGAAGGTTGAGGTGTTGCCCCAACAACTGACAGTTGGTCTCAAACCTCTTGAATCTTGGTGAGGAAGGGATCTATTCCTTCCCCCTTCTGCATCCTAATGCATTTCAGCTTGTCCTCTAGGAACATCTTCTGCTGCTCGGAAGTACGCTGGTATAATGTGGAGAGAGCATCTTGCCGTTATATGTGAGACTATATGATCCTGGATTCCATCCAGGATCAACCACTTCGCCTGCGCCATCTCCTTCTTATATTCCTTGAGCTGGTCTGCATCCTGAGGAACCGTCACTAAATTATCAATGTAGGCTTTTAGGCCATATTCATCTAGAAGGAAAGACATTTTACCCTTCCAGATGACATAGTTGGATGATCCATTCAACCTATCCTGATCTCTAAGACCTATAGTGGCCATTTCGAAAACTGTCGAAAATCCCATCCTTCATTCTGCTTGGCTATTGTTCTACTACTCATACTCCCTTTTGGAGTGAGAAGATCTGCTCACAACTATTGCCAATCTACAAGGAAAAATTGAACTTCTGAGACTCAAAGTTCCCTAAGAGAAAGTTTCCCTCTGTTGTGCGTTCTTTTCTCTTCCACCCAACATTGGTTCTGTTGCCGCAAAAAGCCTCTGGGTCCAACCAGAAATTTGCTCAGCGAAAATCTAAGTTATAGTTGCTCCCTCTCACCGTTGGAATCACTTTCCTAGGCAAATTGATTTTTCTGCACCCTTGCAATTGAAAATCAAACTATTGGCCCAACAATTGAGCCTGCCTATCTGAGCACTGCGTTGCCTCAAGAATTTTGGCCTGCTGCTCCCTCTGAGTAGCGAAATTATTTTCTTCGTTTCTGAGCTTCCAGCTGATCACTTACGCTCTAATACCATGTGAAAATTCCAAGAACTAGAATCCTATTACAACGACTCGTATTATTTCTTCTAACTAGTAAATTAATTATTTAGTTTATTGCTACGACAACATCGAAATAAGCACACTACAACCTTCACAAATAAAACTACAGAAAGTAAATATTGTTGGAACTGAGAAAATACTAGCACGCACACACAACAAAAATTACATCGTTATTTTTGGACAAAAGTCCTCGGAAAAACTCAATGCAAGAAAACCCCTTCAGCAAATGAGGGTTTTATTTTATTATGCAATTGTGAAATCTGAGTACAATCTATGGATGCCCAACTGGCAATCCAAACAACAAGTAAATCTGGCCAAAATTATTTTAAGGGGATTACCCTTCTTCCACAAGCAATCCTAACACAACTTCCTTCAGAAAAATCGGTCTTGTGGACCCTCGCATCAACCTCTACGCAGACCCTATGACGTCAAACCCCTCAACTGCCTCTAATGAAGTCATTATGCATGTCTCTGCTGAGAAAATTGTCTCTCCGACACTCTGGACCCTCTGCCCAACCTCTGGAACTGAGACGAATTTCTCTCCAGCGAAATCGAGTTGCTTCTGAAGCAACTACATAGTCCTCTACACTATCTCACTAGGAATAACTCGGCCTCCTTGTTGCTTCCTCTCTAAATCTCGAAAACTTCCTCAGGATCATTGTCTCTACCCCTCACTGGCCTTGCTTCAACCTTTGGCTCTCCGGAAGCTATTATTGCTCTCTGGAAATCGATCTGCCAATAAAATCGAACTGTAGAGGTGTTTTCTCCAAGTGCCCATCGACTTCTTATAATCCTATGTTGGGACTCCAACGGCCAAGATTAAATTTTAATCAATGGCTAGTCGATCTGTGTGAGTTTCTAAATGATTCTCACCTTGACTTAAGTAATTTTGATTAATTAACCATATTCCCTAAATTTAGACTTAGGAAACATTTTAAAAATTGGTTAATAATCTAATTAAGTCACTTTTAGGTGGAATTTCCATAAACAATTTCTAAGTTCTGGAGATCTCATGTATTCTAGCCTCTCCACCAAATTTCGTCACTAGAACACATCTGATACTAAAAAACTAACACATGCATATGGTACAGGGATAACTATGATGAGGGAGGCCCACACTTGGGTATATAGATGTAGGATGGAGCAATTGCGGAACATGAGTTACCCCGACCTTTGTTTTCCACCCTTCTTCATATGCCTTTTTCCTTTTATTGATTTTTCTTTTATTGAAGCAACAGTTGTTGTTTTTCCACCGGATTGAGCAAAAGGATTAATTTTAAATTAGATGCCTAACTGGATGAATCCTTTCGCTCAACTATTTTGAAACCAGTGTCTAGTGTAGGTTGTGAGAGAGAAACCCAAGGGAAGATAGCAAAGGCTATATTAACAATACCTCTCCTGGAGTTCTAACCACCTCGTGTGCTGCAAACACTATGGCTCTGACGACTGCAAGGTCACCATGTTAACCACAAAAGAGTGTCTAGGCTTCACAAGCTGGGTGAGAAAGGTGATCCTATCTTTCTATCAACCAAGCTTATGCTTGGAGGTAACTTAATTAGTGCAAGACTAATCCTAGAATGCAAGTGAAAATTATGAGAGATTATCTTTAGGTGAAGTTATTAAGGGTCTTAAGTACTTAGAGACAAATTACAATGATATTCAATTTAGACCAATGAGGTACTTAACAATGTATAATGACAATCTTCACCAAAAGAAAAGTGCTCAATGAACAAAATATATGGTGCTAGAAAATGCTATCAAGATCACTATATACAATTTCTCATGAAATGACCATGAATAAACAAATCCAGTGCTTCTTTCAACAATGCTAGAATGCCAATTAGATAATTATGATTAGCCGATCATAACAACAAAATGTCAATGTGCCAATTAGATACAAACAAGAGAACTTAAATTCCTTATGAACACAATTAGCAATTCTTTAGATTACCTCAAGATTACTCCTATAATAAATATGATTATACAAGTGCTTTGAGAGTGACTTAATTTGTAAGATTACAATGTTAGCAATATAACCACTTATCCAATAATCAATTCCTCTAGCAATGATAACACTTGACAAGTAGGAAATCGCTTCAAAGATCAATGTCACAACAATGTTAACTATCAATGAGAGAAAGAGAGCATTAACCCACAATATTATTCTTTAGAGCAATAAGCCAATCCTAACAAGTTAATTATCTCTGTTGACCACTATGTGTCAACTACCCATAGCAGTACACCCCCTTTTTCGCAAAAAGGGATAGTGCTTGATCGACATGTCCGTGCTATTCGACAGTCATCGTCGACCTGATCATGCTATGTTGTAAACTTAGTCTAAATGTGTAAATTGTAAATAATCTTAGCAGATATGAGTCATGTATGTAAATTGCCTAGGTGGACGTAAGTTTCTAGTGATAATCTATGTTCCGGACGGTTTTTTGTCTCACCGATCCATGATCGGCAGAGTTTTCCTTCAGTCTAACCCCAAAGACGGAATGAATTTTGTCATTAGAATCTTAAGAGAATCCTAGTGTGTTAATCTGCTAGATTATAGTTGTGTCGCAGAACTGGGTGGTTTATAAGGGTTTATGTCAAATGGGTTTTCCCCCTTGAGATGTAAAGTTGTAAAAGTCATGATGTAAAGTGTCTTGAGGGTTAGAAAATGTTTTAATCCCCTCATAAGTCCTAAGTCCTAGGCCCTAGGTTAAATTTTTCCAAAGGCTAAGTTCGAGGATTCCATTTAAAAAAAAAATAAATAAATAAATAAAATTTAAAAATAAAATAAAATAATAAAATAGAATAAAAACTTAAAAATAATAAATAATAATATTTTGAGTAAATAAATGCAGAATTTCAATTTTTTAATGCATTAAAAATTCGACGGATGAGATTAAAAGATATCTTGATCCTCATCGATAGTCGAGATCATTTTGACGTGGATCACTCGAACTAGCCGTTGGGAATTTTTCCTTTAAATAGGGTGCTAGGGGTCATTTGAGATGATTCAATCTGTGAGTTTTGTACTGAAGAAGCTCTCTTGTAAACTTTTTCTGGTGCTAATAAAGAAAGACTTTGGGGTTGAAATCTTGTTGGTGTTACTCTCTTGAAGTGCTGTGAGCTATTTTATTTTCTGCATATTTTGATTTTCAGCCATTAATAACAGCTTATTGTAGAGTATTGTTGAACACAGGTATCTTGTTCACTTGCTAGGGTTTGAATGGTATTAGAATTTGTGAGATAATGGCAGGTATCTCCATTGCATTTGAAATCTAGTACTGTTCTTTTTTTTCTCTTTTTATTGATGGTTGAAGTGAGCTGTGCAGGAAACCCTTATTGAAGAAAATCAGTAGGCATTTGGGGAAGTTCTCAGCTGAACCAGCTAACTCCCGCAAGCATTCTCTTGCAGAGCCCAGCCAGTTTCGATCCTGGGTTTATCATTTAAGTTTGTTTTCTTATTTGCATGAGAGATTTCTTAAGTTTTTCATAGTAAATCTGGGATTTTGATAATATTACTGTTGTTATTGATAAATCTGGCTGTTTCAAAGTCAAAACCTGTAAATGCTATTTAGCTGATCTAGGCTTTTAATTTTGTTTTATGCACATATCATTTTTGGGTGATTTTTTTTTATTCCAGTTTGCAGGGTTTTTGAAGAATTTCAAGGGTTTATCAAAACTGTTTTACTGCTCAAGATTTATTCTCATTTGCAGGAAGAAGTTCTCAAAATTGCATTGCTCCAATCATTTTCACGCAGACCTCTTGCCTCTGCACGCTTTCCTTATTCTGCTGCCAACAAATTTGGAACCCGACGCTGTTCATTTCAACTTTAACGCATACTTCATTTGCTGTAGCAAGCATTTTCACTGGGTATTGTTCTCTGCAGACACCGATTTCATTATCTGTCGGCCTTTACGCTTCTCATTCAGCACTATCACACTGCATCCTTTGCGTGGCTGCTATCCTCAGATCCCGCCATTGCAAAACCTGCAAATTGCTGCTCTCTCTCCATACGTTCAGCTCTCATTCAACACCATACGCCAGGCAAAGTAAACGTGGATTTTTATTTTTTTAAGATGCCTATCCGCCTCTTCAGATTTCTGCGCAGTCACCTTAACTCCCTCAGCTCTCCACGTACCTCACGCGAACCTGCATTCACTCTGATCTGCAAAATCGCACAAGTAAGAGCGTTTTTTTTTTGGTATATATGGGCCATCGGCAAACCTACGTGGGCCTTTTCCTTCCACGCTGCTGCTCCTCTCTGTCCGTCGTCAAGACCTGTAAGAGAGAACATATACACAGGCCAATGTTTTATTTCATGCGTTGAATGGCAAGTTAGTTTAGGTTTTTTTGATTTGCATTTTTATTTTTATTTTAGTGTGTTTGATTTAAGTTTTATTTAGGCTTAGTTTAGTTTTTTATGTATTAGATTTTTTTTTTTTGATTTAGCTTTAAGTTTTTCTCATTATCTCTAGATTTATTTAAAAAATTATAAATAAAAAAATGTCAATTTTCAATTTTTTTAGATTTTGTTTTATTTGATTTAGAATTTTTAAGTTAGCTTTTCTTTAGATCTAAGCTTTTACATAATTTTAGTTTAAATGCATTTTCTTCATGTTTCAAAATTTTAAAATTTTAAATTTTTGTTTTACATTAAAGTTTAAGTCTTAGATTTCTATTTGATATAGTTTTAGATTAGATTAATTTAGATTTTATTTTTTTAGGGCTTTGTTTCATTTTGAGTTCAAAAATTAAAATTCATAAAAAATTATAAAAAAATATAAAATATAAAAAAGGGAGTTTCTTTTCTTTTAAAGAGTAGATTTAGATTTTTAAGTTTCATTTAGTTTTAAATTTTGTCTGAAAAACATAAAAATATTGTGGAATTTTTTTGCCAGATTCAGTGTTAGCTCAGGGATTTACCACGTTTTATATTCTCTGCTAAGGCTAAAATTTTGATGTGAAATTAATGTTTATCATTTTTATGAGGTTTAGCATGCTTGAATGATCATTTTGAAGATTAGCTACATAAATGAGATATCTGGTTAGCGTTTAAAATTGGATGGTTGTGTATCGAAGCTTTATCTTTCGAAGTTTTAAATTGCTGGAGTATCATTTAAGCATTTTTTCGCATTTGATAAAATTTAATCTTCGCTCAAGATATTTGATCATAAATGATTGCTTTGCATGGTTTACATTTTTGCAACATTTAGTAAGTAATCATTTAAACATTAACTTCATAAGGCACTGGTCTATTTATTTAACAAATCAATTTAGTGCTTGTTCCTTCGTGACTCCCAACCCAACTGTTTCACAGTTGGTCATCCATTTCCCTATAGGGTCTACCCCCCTTAGCCATGGGAGACATGCTTAAACAGAGAGATCGGGGATCAGAGTGACAGCCCCCGATCTGAGCGTTGTCGTGACAACCTGTGCGACAACAATCCCTTTAGAGCACTTATGTTTTCAATGAGAATGCAAATAATGATATGCTTTAGTGCAATAATGCAAATGGATGTAAGTGCAAACAATGGTATGCCAATGTATGCAAGAGATGCAAAAATGCAATGAAATGCAAGATGGGGTAGTTAAGAGACCATTGATTTACCAATGACGAAATATGCTTGCAATTTAATTATTATGCCAATTTTATCATTGCTGTAGGTGATTTCAGATGGTTGTAGCATACATATCAGGTCTTGAATTTCACCCATGGTCCTCCAAATTTCACTTATATGCAATCAATTTAACCACAAGTTTAGTGTTTAATGCCATAAGTGATTAATTAATGAGATTAAGACTATGTTATATGTGTTTAGGCCCTGAATACATCGCTGTCATAAAATACTTCAAAATTTAAATGAAATAGTGATGAGAGAAAGGGGGTTTAAGAGAAAACCACTAGGCCTAATGGCCATGTAGATGACTAGAGATTCTTCCAATGAACTTCCCCACCTACAACCACCAAGTTAGCTCCAAAACCGCTGCAATACAAGATGTTAGAGACAACAAACCAATGGCAACCAACCCAATGACTGAAGAATGGTTGAATGAGGGTTAGAATGATATGCTAGGGCTAGAAGAGGGACTATTAGTTTTTGTAGCATCAGAAGTATTCTAGTCTCAAAACTTTGTAGAGAGTCTAAAACACAGAAGTTCTCCATAACTCAAAAATCGTTTCTGGAAATTCCACCTAGAAGTGTCTCAATTATATTATTAGCTTATTTTTAAATATTTCATCTAGTAATCAGTTCTAGTTAATCAATATTAATTGAGAAATGTGAGAATCATCTAGAAACTCACACAGATTGACCAAGAAATAATCTTAACCATTGATTAAGATTTAATCTTGGTCGTTGTGTGAAAATTCTGAGAAATGAAATCCTATTGCAGCAACTGGTATTATTTCTTCTAACTGGTAAATTAATTATTCAGTTTATTGCTATGACAACATCGAAATAAACACACTACAACCTTCACAAATAAAATTGTGGAAAATAAATAGCGTTGGAACTGAGAAAATACTAGCACACATAAAAATTAACATGGTTATTTTTGGAAAAAAGTCCCTGAAAAAACCCCAATGTGGGAAAACAAGTGCAGCAAATGAGGGTTTTATTTTATTATGCAACGGTGAAAATCTGAGTACAATTTGGATGCCTAAAATTGGCAATCCATAGCAAGAAAATTTGGGAAAAATTATTGAAGGGAATTACCCTTCCTCCACAAACAACCCCGACACAACCTAGATGAAACTGGAATGAATGCCCACCAAGTGGAATGATTTTGAGGCAACCACTACAAACCTCAATGTTTAGACTTTCCAAGACCAAAAATCTCCCTTCCTAGTCAATTTGCACTAATCCCTAATTGGTCTCTTGACCTTAAGTGGGCCAAATTAGAGAGAGAGAGAAAATTCAAATTTATGGATAAAAGTTGTTTTGATCACCAACAAGACTTGGCCAATGCGTAGTCCTTGGGTTGATGGAGTCTATGGATGCTTGAGATTAGCTAGATCTTGCAAAGGAGTAAGGATATTTTAATGCCCTAGCCACCAAAACCCTAACTATTACCTTTGTGAGGGATCAAAGGCACTTGGGAGAGCTACAACATGAGTTCCCAAAAGGACTACCATTCACATTCCATATATGAGTAATGCACAAAATGAAGCTATATAGATCCTATTCAATTGATTTTCAACAAATTAGGGTACAATGGAAAAAAAACCCTAGATAACCATTACATTCCATACATTAGATATCAAATGAAAATTTCTTCAAGATGAAATGCATAAATAAGCCATCATTGATCCAAGATAACTTCTTCAAATTCAAGAAAATAGCTCCAACATGAAAAGTACATTCCATAGATCACACCTTGCCAAGATACAAAAGGCCAAAATTCTCCTAAGAGTGGCCGAAATGTCGAAGTGATGACAATGAGAAATGAAAACTCCTCTCCTCTATTTATATGAGGACAAGTCTCTAATTAGCCTAAAAGTCCGTAAAAGAGAAGTAAAATCACAATAGAGCCTTGGGTTACAACCCAACCCAACTAGCTTAGACATAAAATCAAATGAAAGCCCACACATGTGAACCAAGAGGCCTCATAAGGATGAGGTCATCCATGAAATGAGCTCCAAGTGGCAAGTGTTGAGGCTTTTGAATCTTGTGTTCCATGACAGGTCGAAGCACACCAAAATCAAGTACCACTACATCTATGACATGGTGCAAAATAAAGCAATAAGGCTCAACTACATCTACACTGATGAGTAGATACCTAATATTTTGATGAAGCCTCCGTCCAGAGAGAAGTTCATATACTTCAAAGTTCAAGGACAAGCTAGGGCTTGTGGAGATTTCCCCTCTAGTTTAGGGGGAGTGTTGATATGATAGCATCATGGATAGTCATTCTCCATGTGTCAAAGATGTTGACCAGTACAGGAGAATGGTCTGGAAGAGGACAGTCATTCTCCCTTTGTCAAAGATGTTGACCAGTTGGGAAGAATGGTCCTAGAAGCCCAGGTTCACTCAGTTAAGTGTGTGGCTTTCAACATTAGGCTCAGTCTCTCCAGATAGGATGAGGAGGTCATTTAGCATCAAGACCAGTTTCTCATGTAGAGTGTAGCCTTTGGGGTTTAACCACGAGTCAAAGAGTTTGACCAGGATAGTGAACCAAGACTAGTCCAGGTCAAGAGTACTGACCAAGATTATAGGTAAGTGGTACTGACCAAAGTTATGATGACTAGTTGATGCTAAATATTATGCCATGTTTCAGGAGTACCGACCAGGATTATGGGTCAATGGTACCAAACAGTTGTGGCAACTAGTTGAGGTTGATGTCAGATATGCTAACTAGATGATGCGGATGATTTACCTTATGTCAAAGATGCTAACAAGGTTGATGATGATTTGTTATAACCTTTTCATAGAGAAATTTTTCAACTTAAGAATATCTAAGACAGTCATTATGACTACTTCCCTAGTTAAGAGAGAGCGTTGAATTTTGTAACTATGGTCGGTCTTCATAATGTGTATTTTGGCCCTTGATGTATTTTAGTGATCATTGTAAAGCATATTCTTCACGTTAGAATCAAAAGAAAAATATATTTTTGAGTCATGTCCTTATGGACTTTTAAAAGAGAAATATTTGAATTTTTGAAATCGAATTTTTGGCTCCAAAAATATTCAATCGGCCCAAGTAGAAGACAACCATTTGACCCAGTGGATCACTATATAAAGACAGTTCGACATCCTCCACAAGGTAGCAATTCGATCTCTCTCAAGCAAGAATCTTTTCAGCGTCCAAGTGAAGGACAAAAAGGGTAAGGAGGACGAAGAAGAAGGATGAATTCAACTCTTTCTCCCTATCTATCTATCTCACATGTGTGGAATTCTTCTCTCTCTAGTTCCAATCTCTTTCTAGGAAATTGTAGTTGTAGGGCCAAAATTTTATGGGCAGTTGCATGGGCTGAAATTCTAGGATTCTGGGCAGTTTTTGGGAGGCCAAAATTCAGCTTAGGAAAGAACATAAGGACGAGTTGCTAGCTCAGATTGGAGGCTTGACTTGGAGGGTGTTGACCAGGTTTGACCATAGAATTGTTGAAGGTTAGTTTGACCTAGTTGTTGACTAGAGGTCTAGGTGTGTCTCACGTTGAAAAGAAGAATTTCTCTATTGAAAGGGTTGTTGGGTTTTCCCCCTAGTGGGTTTCCCCAGGGTAAATCTTGTGCTTTTGGTGCAAATGCGCTCAACAATTGACAGAAGAAATAATTTTATTAATCTTAGTTTGTAGGTTTCTGTGGAGTGGTTTTTGAGAAGCTGAATTCGGATGATCCACAATTGAATGAATGAATGAATGAATGATTTTTACAATTGTGGGAGGCCTTGGCTTAAATACAGCCTAGAGTGCCTCTTCGTGAATGGACATGATCTTTGATCATGCCCTTTGCTTAATTACTTACTAATTACACACTTGTTTAATTTTATATGGCATTGCCTTCCTCTTGAAAATATGCTTTGTCCTCAAAGCATACGTAACAACGAGTGTTGTTGACAAAACGCTTTTTTCTCCCAAGACGCTTCTTCTCCTGGTAAGTCCTTCCACTTGTTCAGGTACTCTTTGATTACTCATGACCGCAACCTTTTTTCCCTGATGGAGATAATACCTTCTAGTTCTAGAATGACCCTTCCTTCGTCATCTAAAGTCGGAGGTGTTGTTTGTGCTGATTGATGTTCGCCAAGTGCCTTTCTAAGGAAAGATACATCGAAAATGTTGTGAATACAACTTTTATCAGGAAGGCTTAAACTGTAGGCTACTTGGTTGATCTTCTTGTTGATCTGGTACAGTCCATAAAATCTTGGTGCCAATTTGTTTTTTCCCTTTTGTTTTAAGGGAAACTGCTTGTAAGGATGAAGTTTAACAAATACCCATTCTCTAACTTCAAATTCTCTCTCTGTTCTGTTTCGGTCAGCTTGCTGCTTCGTACGATTTCTTGCATTATTTAGATCTTCTTTTAGAGTTTGGACGACTTTTTGGGTTTCTTCTAACTGGTCTTTAACAGCTGGAAGTTTCGTCTTGATGATAGCAAAGTCCTTCCATTTTGGAGGTTCATAACCGTACAGAGCTTGAAATGGAGTCATTTTCGCTGACGTGTGGTAGGTAGAATTGTACCACCATTCAGCGAGATGTAACCACTGAGCCCACTTATTTTGTTTGTGTGTGGCATAAAAACATAGGTAGGTTTCTAAACATTTATGGTTTTGAAAAGTTTGGATTTGCCAATACAGGGGCATTAGACATAACTTCCTTCAAGTCTTCAGAACACCTTTTTTCTTCATCATTCCATTGAAATGAGTTCTTCTTTAGAAGGTTCGTTAGGGGTGCGGTTATATGGGCATAGCTTTTTATAATCTTCGATAATACCCAGTCAATCCTGAGAATCCTCTTAGCTTGGAGATATTAATTGGTTTGGGTCATTCCCTTATAGCCTTGATCTCATTAGGATCTACTTTAACTCCTTTGGATATTATATGTCCGAGATTGTTACAGGCCTATTTGGGCACATCAAGCCCATCATTCAGATCAGTACTTTTAGGGCTCATCAAACCTAATTCAGTTGCTATATGCCCTAGACAAGTCATCACATCGAATGCCGTCATTCCTAAGAGTTTCCTGGCCTGAAGACATCCTGAAATGACTCCTTGAGGGACCAGTGCAGCCTTGGTCAGGGATAAATGAGCTGCAGAGCACTTAGGCCCATTCAAGCCTACTCTGCAAAGCACCTAGGCCCACTTTGACCTACTCTGGGCGAGATTGAGCAAAATCTTCATAGGGTTCTGGGAATATTCTTTCATTCTAGATCATTCTAGAAGATTTCCACCTCTTATCCTCTCCTATAAGATCAAAATTGGATAGGGAATGAATCAAATAACCTCCTACCCTCTCATCCCTTCCTCCATGGAAACTAACTCCCAAATTGGAAAGCCATTCAATGCCCAATTTATGACAAAACTACCTCCATTTCCCTATAAATTGAGCACTCATCATAGTGATCAGGGGCTGGACTTTGAGAATTTGTAAGGAGATATTGTGAGTTTGAGGTTTGAGATTGTAAGCAAGTATTGTTATGCTGCCGGAGTGTTGTGCTTTTGGTGTGATGAAGGATGGAGCTCAAGCTGGATGAGTGACATGGGATCGGACTTCTTTGGTTGTAACTCTTCCTTCTACTTAATAAAGTTGTTTACACATTTTCCCATATTCTTGTCTTTATGATTGCAGGTACTTATCGAGCGGATTCAGTTCGAGAAGGAGTGATGGGAGCTATTCAAAGGAGACAAAGGGAAGCACAAGATAATTAGTAGGTCCCTTGTCTTATTTATCTTCTACAGGAAAAGGTTAAACTCTTTAAATCTGTTGTTCTAGGTGTAGCTACCCACCTAGGGAAGTTGTGTTTATCCGTAGATGCAAAATTCCACATAACAAATTGGCGACCATACTGGGGAATGATCATCGTTCTGGGTAGTTTATCTTCATCCTAGTACACCCTAGTAGACTTTACTTGCCTCTATTGATCTTATTTCAGCCTTTTTGAAGTGTTTTTTGGTAAAAATTGTGCTTGAGTATCCCTTGAATGGCATCTCTAGCACCAGCGCATGCTTGGTCAGGACACAGTGCACTGCAAAGCACCCTTGGCTTGATGACAGTGCTCTGAAGTGCACTGTTTGCCATTCAGGGCTGCGCTGATCCTCCGTAGGTCAAAAATCCCACCTTTGACTTGTTTTTTTTCAAATTTCTTTCTGTTTTTGCTTACTGAAAGATCAATGATTGTTGTGTCTCTGAAATCAATTTGTATTTCCTTTTCTAGCCCTACTTTGACCTTGATTGTTTAGCGTTTCTTAAATGATTTCTTTATCATTATCAATTCATTGTCAAAGTTAGCTTATAGTCGATTAATCTCTGCTGAAAGGAAAGTGTCGTAAAAGTCATCATTTCTTTCAAAAGGAACTGTCATAGAGCCTTCGTTCTTGCAAAAAGATTGATTGATTGTATGTGCATTAGTTCCCTTTTGTTTATTTCAACATTAAGGGAATTGAAAAGAAAAACTTGCATCGTGCATTGAAAAAGTTTGAGTGTGCTTATAGGAATAGTTTAGGGAAATTGCATTTGATGTGCTCTTTGTTCTTTGATCAAACATTCTAATTGCTCTATCCCTATTAGCTAAGGTTTTCATTGTTCAAATTGAATGAAAAGAATGTTTATCATAATAGTTGCATTCTAGGAATTTCAAAGACATCACGTGGTGAACCTTGAAAGCAAAATTCTTAATCAAGATCAACTTAAAATTAATCTCAATTAACCTAATGGAGCATTGTCAATTAACGTAAAACATTTAGAGGTTCTAAGCTAGAGACGTGTTCCGGCGTCGTAAAACATAGTAGCGGTCGCTAACTTGTTTGCGATACATTCCGAGTGTGATACCTCATTCCACGTACGTGAGTATATTGTAGCTCGTCCACATACTTTGGAATATATAGGACGGTGTTACAGTATGTAAAGTATAAAGAAATGCTCTCATTGTGCGGTTTCGCATTAGACATCGCTAACACGGATTAGGCCTCCACGTACTTTCGAGTATATATGGGAGGACTACATTAGGTTGTTATCCATCTTTAGGTAACTAAGTCGGCCGCCTTGTACACTGTGATACACCGAACACAGCATTCGGGGAGATTGCCTGCCCGTACTTCTCAGCTCGCCGGAAGGTATTCTGCAGTTCACAATTGCTTGGTAATCCTTTTGCCTAGCTTACCCCTTTTTGTTTATTTCTTTTTTTGCAATAAAATCATTCAACAATCGTGGAGGAACATCAACCCTTACCCCGTCATTCGCAGAGGGTAGCGAGTAAACTGCCTTTACAGCCTGAAGCTACACCTATTCGGTCAAAGTGGTCTCGTTTGACTGAATCCAGTACCTCACAAACTTCTGGTCCTTCATCTGAATTACCAGAAACACTTACACTAGTAAGTACTGTGACTCCAATTACTCCTACAATCACTGGTACATCTGTTACTGAAGTGGAATCTCCACAATTACATGAGGACACTAGAACTGAATCTAGTGAAACGGTAACCCAAGTTGTCCAACAAGAAGTTGATTCTCAACCCAAAGTTGTTCAACAAGAAATTACTTCTGAACCTGAATCTATTCAACCAGAAGTTGATCCTTAACCTATCACTGTTCAATTAGAAGTTACTTCTGAACCAGAAGTTGTTCAAGAAGCCCAACCTGAACCTGTTGTTCTTTTACCAGAACATTTGGATCTTGAAGTTGAACAATCAGAAGTTGTTACCATACCGGAAGAAGATCAACCGATACATCCTCAGGCATCCGTAATTGTCAAGACTTCCCCTTTACCTCAGGAACAAATAGCGAAAATCTGTTACGGACCTAATGGTGAAATCCTTCCACCTCGTTTGATTTCGATAGAAGAGGAACTGGAGGAGGAAACACCGAGAACTCCATTTCATTCTGCAACTAGACTTTATCTTTATCCTCATACTCCTCATTTTACTGCTCCTTTTGATCTTGATTACTTTCAAACACCCGTTGATTCGTTAGGAAATTTATTTGGACATTTGACTATACCATCTGTTATAGCTACAATAGAATCTTTTGTCGCAACCTCTTCGATGTTTACTACGACACCTGAGTCACATTTGTATGGTGTTCTGTCCATCCCATTGGGTTACCAATCTTTATCTGGAACCCACTCAGGTGTTGCTTCTAGCCCTTGGTCTTCACCCATGTCCTCTACAGGAATATTATCTGGTTCTTCATAAACGGATACTGAACAACTTAACCCATCAAGTCAATATGAAGCTGGTTCATCTGGTTACCATCTAATGTATCCGCTTTACACTGGATTACCCCCATACGGAGAACAATATGCACAATCTCCTTATCCTCCATTTTTTGGGGGGCAACCATATGGCAGTATGTTGTCGTCTTGAGGTCAGCTTGGAATGATTGTCTGTCAGTGGCATCCAACAATGCCCATTCAACCTAGGCTTGTGTATCCATCACAACCTATGCAATCTGTCTTATCCATTCCTACTACGCCTGTAATTACAGCTTTATCGCAATGGCAAGCTTAGGTAGTTGTATCTCAACTTGTGCAAGCTGATCCTTCAACCTCAGACCCCCAAGTTTCAGGTTTACAGATTCAGCCTTATTAGGCAGTTTTACAACAACCGCTTGTGCTTGGAGTCCAACAACCTCAGGCTAGTTTACCTTTTACTAGAATGACTTAGGCTTACACTGGTTTAGTGTATTCACAACCTGGTCAAGCTTACATTGGCGGGCAACAACCATTGTATCAACAACAACAACAGTTGCTCCAACAGCCTTGGCAGCCCCAATATCAACAACAACAATTCCAGCAGTAAGAACCTCATCCTAGACTTGGTCAACAAGCCTATGCTAGATTTGGTCAACAACAAGTTTACACAGATCCTGGTCAACAAGCCTATGCTGGGTTTGGACAACAACAAATGTATCCTGGTGCTCAACAACCACCTTATGCCAGATTTGCTCAACAAACTTACTCCTATCAAGGTTACCAGCAGCAGATGCCTTATGCTAGTATGCAAAGGCCTATTGCCCAGGCAATCCCATCTTACCCTGGTTATGCTCAACCTGACCTCAATAGACAATTGCCTTTTGTGGCAACACTTGAATAACTAGATCTAAATCCGCTTAACAATGACCCAATTCTTTATGCACCTTGGTGGCCGGTGATTCTTCATAAATTACCTTCCGATATTCTGAACTTCAATGGAAACCCTGGAGAAGACCCATCCAACGATGTTATGACTTTTCATTTATGGTGTTCATCAAACTCCCTGAATGATGATTCAATTAGACTATGTCTTTTCCAGAGAACGCTTACTGGTTCAGCTGTGAAGTGGTACATTGAGTTACCACGAGCTTCTTTTGATAACTTTACATCCTTAGCTACCACGTTTTTAACCCACTTCCAATTACCCATACGATATGAAACTGGAATGGAATTATTGACCAACTTTATATAGACTACTACTACTCATATCTCTGATCATATTCATGAGCGGCATCGTCGTCGTCGAATGGTCAAAACTTATGTTCCTAAACAGCTTTTAGCTAAGTGGTTTATAAAATCCTTGTTGCCATCTATCACCGAGGATGTGGCAAAAGGTGGAGTTGCCACTGAAGAGCAAGTAATTGCTCGTGCCCAATATTTGGACTTGATTTATACACAGTCTGGCACGCTCTATGACAAGATCCCGAATGTACCCAGGCCATCTTATACTATTCCTCCCCACCATCGAGTAAGGACTCTCATGCCGGTGATGGTGTGATTGGTTTCTTCGAGCACACAAACGGCAAGTAGACCATCTGGTCAAACACTTGCCATTTCCAATCAAACTTCAAATGCATCTGATAACATTCTTGCTTCCGAAATCAATGTCATGTCATCTGACAAGGACAAGAATGAAAAGCAACCAGGAAGCAAGAAGAAGGGGAAAAACAAGAAACAAAATAATCCCCCTCAAGAGAAATCATTTGATTCCTCTCCTTCAGCTAGGAAACCTCGTTACCCATGTTTAATCTGTAACGATCAACACTTTACGCGAGATTTTCCTCACCACTCTGAAGTCTCAAAGCTAAAGACTTCTAGTACATTAACTGATCCTTTTCCAAACTCGAAGACACATATGGTTGCTACAGATCATGCTTCCACTTCCCAAGTGCTTATGCTATCCGCCTCTAAGCCTAAAATTGATGTTTTGGTGTTAACACGAAGTAAAGATTATGGAAATCAACCATCCTCGTTGAATCACCAGGCCACTAATCAACCTAATCCTTCGACTTTGACATTGTCTGGTCCTATTCCGCCACCTATTGCACCAGAGTTAACAACAAAACCGCCTAAGGGAGTTGTACATAAATCAACATTTAACCCTCAAGCTTGAGCAATACAGAACTATAACATAGTAGAAGATCTATGTCGACGCTTGAGGTGCTTCAAAATTGTCACTCCTAGAAGCAGGCTTTGTTGTCAGCAATTGGTGGAATCGATCCAACAAATTCCAATCTTGTGGTTTTCAACCATGTGAGTTATATGCCAGAGTTACCAGCACAATTAGCATTCCTAATTCAAGTAAATGCCTTGAATAAACTTATTCATCGAACCATTATTGACGAGGGGGCATCTACTTGTATTATGTCAATGAATTGTTGTAAAACACTTGGCTTACCGCCTTTGTCATGATTACCAACAACGTTAAAATCTTTTGACAGTCGCACATATACGCCTTGTGGAATTTTAAGTAATCTGCAAACTAAACTAGGGGGCAAAACAGTAACTGTTTAAGTTGAGGTTGTTGACGGACCCTTTGACTACATCGTTTTGCTAGGAAGATCGTGGGTATATGCTATGGCTACTGTGGTTTCGTCATACTTTTGTATGATTGCCTTCCCTCATAAAGGCAGAATCACAGTTATCAATCAACTCGCCTTCTTCGCTTCTAGTTCACAGGCTACTGGAAGCATTCCGTTAGTTCACGGACCCCTGCTATCTCTTCAAAACATTGGTGTAGGTCTCTTCAAGGATTCTTCCCTAATGTGTACTTTTTCACTACTGTCACCATCAAACATGGCAGAAGTGGCAAAAGTTGAGACTTGCAACATGATATCTTCCACTTCATCTGATTCAAGGAAGATTACCAATAGTTCTGAAGTTGATAGTAGTAATGAAATCATGCCACTAAGCCCCATTGAGCTTGCATAGCAATCAATCTTTCTGGCTTGCGCGGCGAACCCAAATCCATTTTCGCCAATTGTATGGATAGATCGTTCATTAGAATATGGTACTTCTTTTGATCCTTTTTCACATATATTTTCTACTGATGAAGGAATCATCCAATCAATGATGACAGAAGAAGAACCATGGGAAGATTATCATCATCGTTCCCATCTTCCAGATCACATAGAAGATTTTTCAAATGAACTTAATCACCCTTCAGTTGCTGATTTTCTTTCGAATTTTGTTTTTATAGATACAGTAGATTCTGAAAAGAACTTGTCAAATATCGAAAAACTATTTCTATCAATATTTCGACCAAACCTAAAGTTGTAGAAAATATTCATGTTGGCAAATCTTGATCTCAATCAAAACTTGATATTTACCGTGCTCTTTTTCATGAATTCTGAGATATATTTGAATGTTCATATGAGGAAATGCCAAGCATTAACTCTAGTATAGTTGAACATGAAATTAAAATGTATTCTCATGTCAAATCAGTACGACAACGCCTCCATCCTGTTCACCAAAGAAGGTTGCTGCCATTAAAACAGAAGTTGAAAAACTTTTGCATGCTGGTTTCATATACCCTGTTTCTCTTACTGATTGGGTTTCCAATATTGTTCTTGTCATGAAAAAACAAGGGACAATACGAGTGTGCGTCGATTATAGGGATGTTAATCAAACTTGTCCAAAAGACAATTATCCCACTCCCTTTATCGACCAGATTATTGATGAATGTGCCAGATGTGAAATATTTCCATTTATGGATGGCTTGTCCGACTATAATCATATCAATATCTACCCAGAGAACCAATCTAAAACTGCTTTTATTTGTCCATGGGGTACATTCGCTTACAGAAAACTCCCTTTTGGTTTGAAGAATGCAGCAACCACTTTTCAGAGGGCAATGAACTATGCTTTCCATGACATCAAACATATTGTTTAACCATACCTTGATGATTTACCTCCTCATTCACAAAAGCAAACTGATCACCCGCAACACTTGAGAGCTATATTTTTATAGTGTCGACACTACAAAATATGACTCAATCCACACAAGTGTGTGTGTGTGTTGGTTCTGGTCGTTTGCACTGATGGTCATCCCATCATGGGTCTATATCTGTAGACGACTATGTACATGTAATGAAAGTTTATATGCTAAGCATGGGTATGCCTTCCCTCAGCGATTCATGAAAAATCCAAAATATCATTATATTATGTATTCTAATTGATGCAAATCACCATCTGCTTCAAAACCACCTCATCACATCGTAAAGCATATCACTCGACATTATCATTTTCGACTTCATTCTTTAGGGGGCAATTGTTACAGGTCTATTTGGGCATATCACTCCCATCATTTAGATTAGTACTTTTAGGGCTCATCAAACCCTAATTCAATTGCTATATACCCTAGACAAGTCATCACATTGAATGCCATCATTCCTGAGAGTTTCCTGGCCTGAAGACATCCTGAAATGACTCCTTGAGGGACCAGTGTAGCCTTGGTCAGGGGTAAATGCACTGCAGAGCACTTAGGCCCATTCAAGCCTGCTCTGCAAAGCACCTAGGCCCACTTTGACCTGCGCTGGGCGAGATTGAGCGAAATCTTCATAGGGTTCTAGGAATATTCTTTCATTCTAGATCATTCTAGAAGATCCCCACCTCTTATCCTCTCCTATGAGCTCGAAATTGGATAGGGAATGAATCAAATAACCTCCTATCCTCTCATCCCTTCCTCCGAGGAAACTAACTCCCAAATTGGAAAGCCATTCAATGCCCAATTTATGACAAAACTACCTCCATTTCCCTATAAATTGAGCACTCATCATAGTGATAAGGGGCTGGACTTTAAGAATTTGTAAGGAGATACTATTAGTTTGAGGTTTGAGATTGTAAGCAAGTATTGTTATGCTGTCGGAGTGTTGTGCTTTTGGTGTGATGAAGAATGGAACTCAAGCTGGATGAGTGACATGGGATCAGTCTTCTTTGGTTGTAACTCTTCCTTCTACTTAATAAAGTTGTTTACACCTTTCCCCATATTCTTGTCTTTATGTATGATGATTATATGTGTAAATGTTTTCGATTCCATTTGCTTATAGTAGATAGATCTCTTGCTTTGATTGGTTTTTGTCCTCTGTTTATGATTACAAGTCCTTATCAAGTGGATTCAGTTCGAGAAGGAGCGACAAGAGCTATTCAAAGGAGGCAAAGGGAAGCGAAAGATAAAAAGTAGGTCCCTTGTCTTATTTATCTTCTATAGGAAAAGGTTAAACACTTTAAATCTATTGTTCTAGGTGTATCTACCCACCTAGGGATGTTGTGTTTATCCGTAGATGCAAAATTCCACATAACAAAGATACTGTACTTCTTTCCCAAAAGTGCATTTGGACTTCTTGGCATAGAACTGATGCTCTTCTAATACAACAAGGACTTGCTCCAAATGTTGTAGGTGCTCCTTCCATGTTTTACTATAAATTAGAATGTCATCAAAGAACACTAACAAAAGTTTCCTTACATATGGACGAAATAGCTCATTCATAGTAGCTTGGAATGTTGTCGGTGCATCAATTAAACCAAAAGGCATTACTTTAAACTTGTAATGACCTTCATGTGTTTGGAATGCAGTTTTTGCTATGTCTTCCAACCTTATTCTAATTTGGTAATACCATGACGTCAAGTCCAATTTTGAGAAGTATTTAGCTCCATGTAGTTCATCCAACATTTCATCGATAAAAGGGATTGGAAACTTGTTTTTAATTGTTATTTTGTCTAGTCCTTGATAATCGACACGTAATCTAAACAATCCATCTTTCTTTCGAACTAATACAACTAGAGCAACATATGAACAACTACTTTTTGTGATAATGCCACATTTTTAAAGATCCTGGACTAATCTTTCAATTTCGGTTTTTTGATGATGTGGATATTGATATGGCTTGATGTTGATGGGATTTGATCCTGATTTGACTTGGATTATATGCTCGATTTCTCTTTTAGGGGGCAACTTCATTGGAAGATCTTGGAATACGTTTTCATGCTTTTGATTTAGCTCTTGGACCTCTGGTGCTTCTTCGTTGATCAGATTTGAAGTTAACATTTCTAATTGATGACAATCTACTAAATAAGTTGGTGCTCCCTTCCGGATTATTTTCATCATCTGGGATGATGATACAATTTGATTCTAAGGGGATGGAACCCATATAGCTTGTACTTTTTCCCTTCCCATTTAAATTTAATAAATTGCTTTTAATGGTTGGTAGAGTAAGTACCTAGGGTTTGAAGCCATTGGATAGCTAGGACCACATCCACTCCTCGTAATGGTACAATGTAGAACGGATTTTCCAAATTATAGCCTTGAATCTGTAATTTGACTTTATGGCATTTCTCTACTTTTTCAATTTTATTACCATCAACTACCATAACCTTCATGTTGGGCATGGGAAATGTGAAAATGTTGAGTCTTTTTGCCATAGTTGAGTCCAAAAAGTTTTGGGTGCTACCGATATCAATCGGAACCATTACATTGCTCTTCTTGGTATGTCCTTTAATTTTAATATCTGGGGTTGCGATATACCTGTCATGGCCGATAATGACACTTGCATAATATTATCGTTATCTAGTTTTGGAGAGAATTCCGAAGAATCTTTGATTTCTTCTACATCTCATTCATCATTGTCTGAATTATTAGTTGCTTCACATTTACACAAGTTCTTGGTCTCTTTTCCTTTAGCACACCTTGTTGATTTATGGTAGCATCGTATGTGCTCTAAGTCTCAAATTTTGGAGGGAGGCTTGGGTACATGTATTACGAAGAACCCAGAAAGCATTTTGGGAAATTCCACCACGAGACAGTTTTATTAAAATAATTAATTATTTTTAATGGGTCCCTAAGTCTAAACTTAGGATTATTTAATAATTAATGAGTATTAATCTAACTGTGGGTGTAACTTCTAGAAGAAGACGAGGATCAAGCAAAAATGATCTTAGCATTGATTAACTTCTAATCTCGGCAGTTGAATGTCAACAAGAAGATTATTTAAGGAGGCTTGAGGGTCATTTGGAAGACACGCAGAGAGTTGATCAGTCAGATCGAATTGCTAAGCTAGAGGGTAGCGCAATGATTTCATGGTGATCACGCAGAGAGGGGCAGAGATAGTTTTGGCTAGAGAATCTTCTCTAGAGCCAAGAATACATAACAGAGAGGTAGAGAAAGACGCAGAAGAGGCAGCACAGTGCCCAGTGAGGGTGACGCGGAGCCAAGAAGGGCTCACGCAGAGCAGTGCAGTGCCTTCCAAGTAGAAGTCCGAAATTTTGTTGGGGATTTGACGTTCTGAGCTGGGAGGGTTGAAGTCGAAGCTCCTGAGAGAAAATCGATCTAGCAGAGAGGTGACACATTGCCTTAAAGGCAGTGACGCAGGCCCACATAGTGACTGCGTAAGGGCAACACAGAGGTCGCCGAGGACTCGTTGGTTCAGTTGTCAGATCAACCAAAACTTGCAGTGTAGAGTGAGGTAATCTCACAAATTTCTCCTGCCGAGTGATATTCTCTATAGTGAATTGCTAGCAAAGCATCCGAAGTTTGTATTCAAAAATAACTTTTGCTTAATAATAAAAACCCTCAGATCTATTCCACCGGTTTTCCTACATTAGGTTTTTCCGGGGAAATTTGTCCAAAAATAACGGTGTCATTGTGTTGTATTTTCATTCTTGCTCAGTTTCTTGTTTCTGTATTATATTAAATTAAGTGAAGGTTGTTGTGTATGTATTTCGATATTTTTCATAGGAAACTGCAAGTAATTTACTTAAAGGAATCTAACAAATAGGAGAAATATCATCAGTTGCTGCACTAGGGATTCTGGTTTAGGAATTGTCACACACCTATGTTTAGGGTCCCACTTTTCGCCCCAATGTTTGCACTTGCCCTCTTTCATTTTTTGCATTTCCAAGTTAGGTTTTTCTCCTTCATGAACATGTGGTGGAACATATTTTGTGTTATCCATGTTCGCAACTTGAGAAAATCTTTGTCTCTAATATACTCTTTCAACTTTCGACCACTGCATCTTCTCGTGCTTCTTTTCAGCAGATTTTGCCTTTTGTCTAGCTACCTCTATAGAAGTGATGTCATGAAGCTCAAGCTCAGCCTGGAGATGGGGTTTAAGTCCCATGGTATATGATTTAATGAGATGAGTTTTTGATAATCCACGCACTCGTGTAGCTAAAGTTTCCCATTCTTGAGTGTATTCGTCCACATCTCCTTTTTGTTGCACTCTGGTGAGTGTCGAGAAGAACTCTTCTTCCTTGACACCTTGGAACATTTTAAAGAATGCATTTTTGAATTTCCTCCAACTAATAGCAAGTGTCGTCTTTTTCCAACACATATACCAATTATATGCTTCGCCTTCCATTTGCATGGATGCATGCCTGATCTTTTCATCATCATTGTCATTACCATAAATCTCGAAATATTCTTCTACTTTATTGAACCATGCAATGCTGCACTTCTCATTACCATCAAATTTGGAGAGTTCAAGTTTTGCTCTTTGTTGATATGTCGCAACTGTTGGAATAAAGAGAGGGTATTGATTCGCAAGCTGCATATTTGAGAATTGATTCTAGAGCTGCATATTTTGAAAATTTGTGTTACTAATTTGTTGAAGGGTTATGGACAATGATTTTGGAGACTCGGGTCTCTCATGTGATTATGACGAGTTTGACGAATCCGATGAATTGAGATGTTGAGTAGCTTCATTATTCTAGGGTATTTGATTGGGTGTAATCTTCAACTTGTCACAAATACAGGCCAAGATCACCATTGCTTGACTATGATTTAGATTCACCATCTTTGAAAGGATTGAACGATACCTTTTAAATTCATTATCGTTTTGCTTGAGCTAACTTTCTATTCTCTTTGATGTATTCTAGAGCTCCTCGATTTTTTCATCATGTCCAGTGACCTTAGTTTCAAGGTCTATTAATTTTTTATTAAAATCAACAATCGTCATGGATGAAGACATTGATCGGATATGAGGTGGAGTATACTTATCCATCTTCACTCTTTTTCTTAACTTGATCCTAATTTTT
Source organism: Pinus taeda (assembly GCA_000404065.3). Taxonomy (NCBI): domain Eukaryota; kingdom Viridiplantae; phylum Streptophyta; class Pinopsida; order Pinales; family Pinaceae; genus Pinus; species Pinus taeda. Next base: position 56,885 of record APFE030117506.1, read on the forward strand.
TTTATATACTATATAATATATTTTATATATATATATATATTGTATAACTATTACAACTAATTTATAATGCGATTTTTGTCACTTAATGGTATCGAACCGAACTGCATTGGATGTAATGACAACCTAAAGGAACCCACCCAACGAACCTACGCATCGGTGGTTGACCTCGTTTGACCGGTGTAAAGAGTGTTGGGGATTGCAGCCAGAGCAGAAGGCACACAACAAACATTCAACAAGATGGACTACGACTGGGATTCAAACAGTGATAATGACGACTGGGATTCGACAGTGATAACGGCGGGCGAAAGTCAAGGGAAAGGAATGGGTCAGGAATAAGACGGACTGTGGTTGGGATTCAAATGGTGACAATAGCGGCTAGAATTCAGACAGTGATAACGGCGGGCAAAAGTCAAGGGCACAGAGGTGGAAAGAACGACAACAAAATTTGAAGACAATAGAGGACGAGGTCTGGACATGACTTATTGCAGAGGATGACAATAGCATAATAGTGTTATTACAGGCCAAGGATCGCTTGTTTTGATACCACCTGGTGCAAACATGCTCAACAATTGACAAAAGAAATAATTTTATTAATATTTGAATGAATGAATGATCTTTACAATTATGGGAGGCTTAAATACAACCTAGGGTGCCTCTTGGTGAATGGGCATGATCTTTGATCATGCCCTTTGCCTAATTACTTACTAATTACACACTTGTTTAATTTTATATAACAACTTTCTTTATGCATTGTGATCTCTACTATTCTACTATTTTTATATGGTTGAATTTCTTAAGTATAATTGCTTAATGTTATACTGGAAAAATTCAGAAGAAGATCAACATAATTAGAAGTAATTATCAGTTCTCATAAATATTGTGCTTGTATCTATTGCACTTGAAAAATCAGCAAACCCTAACAAACAGGGAAATATTTCGAGTGCTATAGCATATTATTAAATTATACTAATGTCAAATCACATTCACAACCCACATATGAAGCATTAACACTATGTCTAAGTAGGAAACCCATTCATGAAATCATAGTAGAGCAACTGAAGTGAGAAAACTAAGCCAAGAGAAGATAGAACTAAGAAAATTTCTGAATCGAAGAAGTCAGAAATCCTACTGCAGTAAATTGATTTGCATTACCTATGTGTGTTCTTCATTTAACAAGTTATTTTCAGAAATACTCGGAAAATATTAATGTAAATACACTGTAGCCTACACCAATATATAGATCAAGTACTGAAAAATAAATGAGAGAACCAGACAAAGGACACACTTATTTTTGGATTAAATGTCCCTAGAAAAACCCAATGTGGGAAAATCAATGCAACAGATATGAGGGTTTTATTATTTAGTAGATTTTTTAATATAACTAGGGTGCCAAATCCAGCTCACCCAACAGAGGATAAACCCGACATAAGTACCTCTATCCGGAGACAAATATTTTAGCGAATCCAGCAACTGGATGAACAAACCCCACAGGTGACTGTGTTGTCCCCAGTGTTGGGCAGCGATGGTTGCTCCAAGCTCTGCGTTGGAACTGCGTCACCTCCTCTAGGAGCTGCGTCACCCTCCCAGTGAGGCTCCCCGACTCAAAAATCGATTTGCTGAACTTTTGCTCTCTCTGCCTCACAAAAACCCCAACATTGCCTCTAAGTGCCTGCGTCAGCTCCTCTAGCCTTTACGTCACCCTTTCTAGAGTTGCGTTGTCTCTCCCAGGTGTTGCTATGCCTCTCTGCTATGTATTCTTGACCTTGGACTGAAGTCCCTCTGTCGAACTGCCCCTCTCTGCAAGATCTCCCTAATCGATTTTCCTCCTGAGAACTTCTCACCTTAGAAAAATCGATTTCCTCAATCTCTCTGTGTGTCTTCGCCAACTAACCCCAAGCCTCCATTTATACTTTTCCTGTTGAGAAATCAATGGTCGAGATTAAGTCTCTAATCAACGGCTAAGATTAAATTAGACTTGATCCTCGTCTCTTAGAAGCTTATTGCCCATATTTTCATTAATACCCATTAATATTTTAATTTTCCTAAGTTTAGACTTAGGAACACCATTAAAAATATTAATTATTTTAATAAAATACAATCCGGGTGGAATTTCTCCAAACGATTTCTAGGTCTTGGAATATCATGTGTTCTAGCCCCTACACAAAATTTCGGAGCTAGAGCACATCCAATGCGACCCAAAAATCAACACTCCCTCTTAGCGAGGAATGTGCTCTAGCAATAGTAAATACTTCCCGTCAGAAGTATCACACTAATGCATGGCATTGATCCTCTGCATTTCTGATGCTCGACCTGCTGCCCTTCATCCACTACGCTGCTGCAACTTGTACTGCTACCCATGACACTGCCACTATCACTATTGCATCTGTACTGCAACTCCCTCTCAATATGCTGCATCATGATGCCCACAGCATTGCCACTACTAACTGTTGCACTGTAACTCAGTTGCTGAGAAGTAAGCAACTGAAAGGTCACCCAAACGTTGACATGTTGGTCAGTCTAGATGCCCCGTGATGCTGAAGCTACCTCTGCTGCTAATTTGTGTTGACTCTCTGATGCTACTGCGTTGTTGTTTTTGTATCTGCTATGTGCCTCCCGCACTGCTACAACACTCCACTGCATTTCTTCAGACTTTGGCACTCTAGCTTTGCCATTGTCACTTCATCATCCCTCGCACCAACTGACTCCCGTCATTCTGCTACTATCATTAAGGGCTCCTGTAGCCATATGTGATCCAAGAGTTTGGGCACCTCAAGGATCCTGCACTTTCTTTTGTAGTCCTCCCGGCTACATCTCAATATCGCCCCACCTCTTCTCTAGAGGTGCATGAGCACTCATGGCGCAATCATAATCATCGCCCTCTTTATCAGCTAGCACTAGAGCAGCCTTTGAGTCAGGCTTCTCTTCTTTGCCCTTCTTCCGAGGGAACTGTGTGGCAAAATGACCCATTTCTCCACATCTGAAGCATCTGAATTTGGATATGTTCTTTTTCTTTCTCTTCTGCTGCCCTTGGTGTCCCGTTGATGCAAGAGTTGCATCCTCCTTCTTGACTCTGATCCCTTTGTTGCTGCTTCCCACCTTGGTCAACTGTCTGCCCTCTTCCTATCGAAGAGTTGCCCACATCACCTCCCAACTAGGAAGAGAAGCCCTGCCCAAGATGCTTTGGACAAAGGTTTTCCAGTCTTCAGTGACTGCATTCAGGGCAATCCTGACCATAAATTCAGGATCTAGAGTAGCCCCTATAGAAGTTAGCTGGTCACGGATCGTTTGCAACTTGAGAAGGAAGGGATTGATTTCTTCTCCCTTCTACATCTGAAACTGTCTCAACTGACTCTCAAGCAACATCTTCCACTGAACGAAAGTTCCCTCGTACAATCTGGTCAAGGCCTCCCATATTTCCCTTGCTGTGTCCTTCTCAGCAATATGTGGGATCACATGATCCTTGACCCCGTCCAAGCTCATGCACTTTGCTTTTGCCTGAGCCTCCTCATACTTCTTGAGAGGATCGGCATCAACCAAAACCACAACCGTCTTCAAGGCATAATCTTTGATGCGATTTTTGTCCAAAACTGCCAGGATCCTAGCCTTCCAGATGACGAAATTGGATGCTCCATCCAACCTGTCCTGATCCCTCAATATGTTAACAACCATCATTGCTTAAAAGAATGTCGAACTGGTTCTCTTCTCCCTCTTTCGCTGCTGCCCCAACAAAACTCAGATCTGGATTTCTTTGGCGCTCGAAATCCTCTAAGGAACAAGCTCCCTCTGAATTTTGATTTCCTTCACGGAAATCCTTCTGCCAGCCACTGTCGAATCACTCCTCTCTGATCTCTCTTTGTTGCTGCTCAGCACTGGATCTAGATTTCTTGGCAAGAGATATTATGAGGAATTGATTCTCTCTGCTTCTGCCCCACTAGGTATTGTTCTGCACCAATAGAATCAGCACCCCACCAGCAACTCCAGATGAAGTCTGCGTTGCACCTCTAGCCCCGACAACCAGAAAAACAAAACTCAACAAACTTTGCGCTATCCCAGTAATCAATGTGCTGCCCTCTACAGCAACAGTGTCACCCAATCAGGCTGACACAGGCTCTACGTGAGCCTCCCTTGGTGATTGTGTCACCCCTCCTCTGCTCTTTCGGCCAGAAATTGCGTTGTCTCTCGGAACAGCTGTCTTCAGCACAGATTTTCTTCTATCCTTTCGCTAATGGCTTCCATCCACCTTGATCCGCAATCGCTCTGATACCATGTGAACATTTCTAAATCGAACAAGTTAGAAATCCTACTACAGTAAACTAATTTGCATTACCTACTTGTGTTCTTCATTTAACAAGTTATTTTCAGAAAGATTCGGAAAATATTAATGTAAATACACTGCAACCTACACCAATATACAGATCAAGTACTAAAAAATAAATGAGACAACCATTCAAAGGACACACTTATTTTTGGACTAAACGTCCCCGAAAAAAACCAATGCGGGAAAACTAGTGTAGAAGATATGAGGGTTTTATTATTAAGTAGATTTTTTAATACAGATTGGGTGCCAAATCTGGCTCACCCAACAAAGAATAAACCTGGCAGAAGTACCTCTATCCGGAGATAGATATTTTGTCGAATCAAGCAATTGGATGAACAAACCCCACAGGTGACTGTGTTGTCCCCAATGCTGGGCAGCAATGGCTGCTCCAAGATTTGCACTAGAACTACGTCACCTCTTCTAGGAGCTGCATCACCCTCCTAGTGAACCTTCCTGGCTCAGGAATCGATTTGTTGAACTACTCCTCTCTCTGCCTCACAGAAACCCTAGCGCTGCCTCTAAGTGCCTGTGTCAGCTCCTCTAACCTCTGCGTCACCCTTTCTGGAGTTGCGTTGTCTCTCCCAGTTGCTGCTCTGCCTCTCTGCTATGTATTCTCAGCCTTGGACTGAATCCCTCTGCTAAACTACCCCCTCTGCAAGATCTCCCTAATCGATTTTCCTTTTGAGAACTTCTCAACTCAGAAAAATCAATTTTCCTCCTGAGAACTCACCTCGGAAAAATTGATTTCCTCAATCTCTCTGTGTGTCTTCTCTAACTAGCCCCAAGCCTCCATTTATACTTTTCCTATTGAAAAATCAATGGCCAAGATTAAGTTTCTAATCAACGGCCGAGATTAAATTAGACTTTATCCTCATCTCTTAGAAGCTTCTCACCCATATTTTCATTAATACCCATTAATATTTTAATTTTCCTAAGTTCAGACTTAAGAATGTTGATTTTGGGTAGCATCAGATGTACTCTAACTCCGAAATTTTGTGGAAGGACTAGAACACATGAGATCTCCAAAACCCAGAAATCATTTGGAGAAATTCCACCCGAATGAGGAGTTATTAAAATAATTAATATTTTTAATGGGTTCCTAAGTCTAAACTTAGGAAAATAAGGATATTAATGGGTATTAATAAGAATACGGCTGAGAAACTTCTAAGTGACGAGAATCAAGTCTGATTTAATCTTAGTCATTGATTAGGGACTTAATCTCGGTCGTTGATTCATCAACAGGAAAAGTATAAGAGGAGACTTGAGGGTCAGTTGAAGATACACTTGAGCGATCAGTCAGTTCGAATTTTTTGGGGCGTGACTTGCTGAGAAAATCGAACAAGTGATCTGTTGCAGTGAGAGGGGAAGTAGCAAAGAGTTGGATCAGAAGGGAGTTCTGAGACAACCAGTACTAGGCAGAGAGGCAACAATAGCATTAGAGAGGCAACGCAGAGGCCTACGCAGCCAAGAAGGGGCTCACGCAGAGCTGACGCAAGCCAAGAGAGTTCTTGCAGTGGCAGTGCGAGATAATCGAAGGAAGTTTGAGATTTTGCTCGGAGTTCGATGTTCTGAGCTAGGAGGGCTGAAGTCGAAGCTCCTGAGAGCAAATTGATCTAGCAAAGAAGTGACGCAGTCTCCCAGAGGCAAGACATTGGCCCAAGTAGAGCATATTGTGCTGAGATTTTCGTAGCGTTTGCCAAAGTCAACCATTCAGTGGATCAGTTGAGACTTGGAGAACGAGGTAAACCCTCGTATGTAATTCTTGTTTCCGTAATATCTCTAAAAGGTTAACCGGTGTAAGAGGCAACCTATTGTACTCAGATTTTGTTTTCTTAATAATACAAACCCTTTATATGCTCACCGGTTTTCCCAATTTGGGTTTTTCTGGGGACGATTGTCCAAAAATAACGGTGTCCCTTGTGTATTCGTCTCATTTTATTTCAGTTCAAGATCTATATGTATGTGTAGTCTACAATAGTGTTTTCATCGCTATTTAAATAATTAAATAACTTGTTGAATGTAAAAACAAGTAGGAGATGATAAACTAGTGATTGCAGTAGGATTTCTCATGTGTAGATTCAGAAATTCTCACATGGTATCAGAGCATTGCAGATCATAGAAGACTGAAGACACTATCTGGGAGATCCAGAGAATTTGCTGCAGAGAAGCAGTTGTCCTGAGTTACAGCATAGTTTCAGAGGCAGAGGAGCAGCTGCAAGAGTGATGCAGAAGCTCATGCAGTGCCTGCATCAACATTCCGAGCCTGTAGAGGGTGACACAATACTCGAGTGGAGCTCACGCAGTGACTACATTAGCTCTCCTGGGCCAGCGCAGAGCTTGAGAAGCTTAATTCAGTCAGTTGTCAGGGCTGAAGAAACAGTGCAGATTCGATCAGTGGAGCTAGTGGGATGTTGTTGTTGTTGGTGCAGAACAGTGTCTGTGGAGACAAAGTCGAGGTAGTGGGAGTCATTGCCTTGACAAATTTCTAGCCAAAGAAATCTAGATCCGGGTTGCAACATCAAAGGAGGATTGGAGAGGAGTGATTCGACATTTGGCCAGAGGATTTCCGTGAAGGAAATCAGGACTCAGAGGGAGTCTAGAGGAGCTTGTTCCTTAGAGGGTTTCTTGGGCCAAAGAAATCCATATCCGAGTCTTGCTGGATTAGCAGCAGGAGAGGGAGAAGAGAACCAATCCTATATTCTTTAGCGGAGATGGTAGTCAATGGACTAAGGGATCAGGACAGATTGGATGGAGCATCCAATTTTGTCATCTGGAAGGTCAAGATCCTGGCAATCCTAAACAAACATCGCATCAAGGACTATGCCTTGAAAGCAGCTGTTGTTTCAGTCGACGTTGATCCACTGCAAAAGTACGAGGAGGCCCAGGCAAAGGAAAAATGCATGATTCTTGACAGGGTCAAAGATCATGTGATCCCACACATTGCTGAGAAGGACACAACAAGGGAGATGTGGGAAATGCTGACCACCTTCTACCAGGGCACTTCCGTCCAACAGAAGATGCTATTAGAAAACCAACTGAGATAGTACCAGATGTAGAAGGGAGAAGAGATCGGTCCCTTCCTCCTCAGGTTGCAAGGCATTCGCGATCAGTTGGCTTCTGTGGAGTCTACACCAGATCGTGAGTTCATGGTTAGGACTGCGCTGAATGCAATCACCGAGGACTGGAAGACATTTATCCAAAGTATCTTGGAGAGAGTGACTCTCCCCAGTTGGGAGGAGATGTGGGCAGCTCTTCAACAAGAAGAGATCAAAAGGTTGACCAAGGCATGGAGTAGCAGCGAAAGAACCCGGGCCAAGAAGGAAGAGGAGGAGGATGCAGCTCTCGCATCATCGGGACAGCAAGGGCAACAAAAGAGAAAGAAGATGGATATTTCCAAGGTCAAATGCTTCAAGTGTAGGGAACTTGGACATTTCATCACTTAGTGCCCCTAGAAGAAGGACAAGGAGGAGGCTTCTGACAAGAAGGCTGCTCTAGGGAAAGCTGACAGGGAAGGCGAGGATTACGATTGTACCATGAGTGCTCATGCGCCTCTGGAGAGAAGGTGGGGTGACATGGAGTTGTAGTCGAGAGGACTACATGAGGGGCAGGATCCTTTAGGTGCCCAAACTCTTGGATCACATATGACTACGGGAGCCGTTAATGACAATAGCAAAATAACGGGTGTTTGTTGGAGTGAGGTATGATGGAGTGACAGTGGCAAAGCTAGAGGCCAAAGTCTGAGGCAACGCGGTGGATGTTGTAACAATGTGAGGCACAGAGCATTTTGTAGCAGTGCAGTAGTAGTAGAGGTAGCTTCAGCATCACGAGGCATCCAGACTGACCAGCATGTCAGTTTTTGGGTGAAGTTTCAGTTGCTTATTTCTCAGCAACTGAGTTGCAATGCAGCAGCTAGCAGTGCCAGTGCTATGGGCAGCATGATGCAGCATATTGAGAGGGAGTTGTAGTGCAGATGTAGCAATGGCAGTGGCAGAGTCACAGGCAACAGTACAGGAAGCAGCAGTGCGGTGGATGAAGGACATCAAGCCAAGCATTAGCAACACAGAGGACTGATGCAGTGGATCAATGTAGTACTTATGTTGAGAAGTGTTACTAGAGCACATTCCTCGCTAAGAGGGAGTGTTGATTTTGGGTCACATCGGATGTGCTCTAGCTCCGAAATTTTGTGGAAGGGCTAGAACAAATGAGATTTCCAGAACCCATAAATCGCTTGGAGAAATTCCACCCGGATGAGGAGTTATTAAAATAATTAATATTTTTAATGAGTTCCTAAGTCTAAACTTAGGAAAATAAAAATATCAATGGGTATAAATAAGAATATGGGTGAGAAACTTCTAAGTGACAAGGATCAAATCTGTTTTAATGTTAGCCGTTGATTAGTGACTTAATCTCGGCCTTTGATTCATTAACAGGAAAAGTATAAGAGGAGGCTTGAGGGTTAGTTGGAGATACACTTGAGAGATCAGTCAATTCAATTTGTTTGGGGCGTGGTTTGCTAAGAAAATCGAACAAGTGATCTGTTGTAGTGAGAGGAGCAGTAGCAGAGAGTTGGATAGAAAGGGAGTCTCGAGACAATGAGTACCAAGCAGAGAGGCAGCAATAGCATCAGAGACACAGCGCAGAGGGTTACGCAGCCCAAGAAGGAGCTCATGCAAAGATGACACAGGCCAAGAGGGTTCTTGCAATGGCAGTGCGAGATAATCGAAGGAAGTTCGAGATTTTGCTGGGAGTTCGATTTTCTGAGTCGAGAGGGTTGAATTCGAAGCTCCTGAGAGCAAATCGATCAAGTGGAGAAGTGACGCAGTCTCCCAGAGGCAAGACGCTGTCCCACACAGAGCAAATTGTGTTGGGATTTTCGCAGTGCTTGCCGGAGTCAACCATTCAGTGGATCAGTTGAGACTTGGAGAACGAGGTAAACCCTCATATGCATTTCTTGTTGTCATAATATCTGTAAAACGTTAGCTGGTGTGAGAGACAACCTGTTGTAGTCAGATTCTGATTGCTTGATAATACAAACCCTCTATATGCTGCACCGGTTTTTCCGAATTGGGTTTTTCCGGGGACGATTGTCCAAAAATAACGGTGTGTCTTGTGGATTTGTCTTGTTCTATTTCAGTTCATGATCTATATTTATGTGTAGTCTACAATAGTGTTTTCATCGTTATTTAAATAATTAAATAACTTGTTGAATGTAAAAACAAGTAGGAGATGGTAACCAGTGATTGCAGTAGGATTTTTGATGTGTCGAATCAGAAATTCTTGAAAGGAACCCCATTAAAAATATTAATTATTTTAATAAAATACAATCCGAGTGGAATTTCTCCAAATGATTTCTAGGTATTGGAGATCTCATATTTTCTAGCCCTCCACAAAATTTTGGAGCTAAAGCACATCCGATGCTACCCAAAAATCAACAAGCACCATGTGTGTGAAAGCGTAGTATACCATCTGTAAGTGCATGTATCATCTAGGGTGTAAGAGATAGAAGTTGATATAGCATGGATGAGGCATCTAAGAACAACTAAGCATAGACCATTGTGAGGCGAGATCATCATGTAACTAAAGGAGAACTAGAAAGAATGAGTCTAACTGTAAGTGAAGTATGCAAGAGTGTTCATGTGAACTGGAACACCACACTACTAGAAATGTGGTTTGGGGATTAGATGCCCATGCAAAATCCTCACGTCATATGAAGGGGCAACAAGCCTCAAATTAGGAACTTGATGGAAGTTCCTCTTATGGATACACAATCCATGCTATAGGCTTACAAGCAACCTATCTTCCACAGGATTCTAGCTATGAATAGAGAAAGGAAACACAATGGGACATTCACAGACAAAGGAAGAATACTATACAATCAAAAAACATATACTCATCTTATTATAGAGGTATAAAATGCATAGGTATCTATGTTTGAGTGATTCTTTCTTGTTGTACAACTTCAACGCTATCTCAATGATCCTTTCTTCAATTGAATAACTTCCACAAACTCAACCATCTCCCTCTTTATGCTTTCAGTGGCTGCCTAACCGATCCAACTTCCATCTCTTTGCTGCCTTCAACTAAAGGTCTTCCATGTGAAAAATATCCATTCCCCTTCCTGACTTTTACAAGTTTACTCTTCTCATTCCGCTTTGTTTGCCCACATCAACATATTCCCTATCAGTGTCTTCATCTCTTCTAGCATTATCTGCTATATTCTCATCAACAACTTCCAAATCATTGTTTGCACATGTTATGCCATCATTTTCTTCATTTTTCAAGTTTTCAACTTCTCACTCATCATCTACTAATGCCCCCATCAACAATCCCTTCAACACTTATCAATGTTGAATTTGCAAAGTCACCTACATTGATATACCCATTGCCAATGAGATGCATGTGAAAGGTGTATTGACAACGCTATTGTCAATCACCCTGCTGCCAGTCACTCCTCTATGAGAGGTACAACAATGACCTCCTTGTTAATGGCCATGTCATAAATGCTTTTCATGTCAACTGCTACCCCATCAATGCTCTTATTGTTAACCATAGTTTGCTTACCAAAACTAGAAAAGGATGATCCAGCATCAAAAGATGTAGTTAGGTTCTCTCATAACGAAGACTTAAACTAGTGCTCTTGTGGGCGAGCCATAGTAAGTAGTATTATGCATATATGTTCTGAGAGTTGATCCCCACGCATTTTTGTTTCATGAGGAAATGTAGGAAACACTCAATATAAGATTCAAGCATTCTTTTCTTTGTTTACTTTAGTGTTCCTGAATTATAGGACATATAGTGAGCAGCTTAAATAATTTATATGATACATGCAACCATGAAAATTGATTTAAAATACGATATGAAGCAAAACTAGCAATGTAACACACATATTTTGTAAAGCAATCAAGCAAAACAAATTCAAGAAAAGAAAGTTGAAAGTTAACCCAGGTAAGTTTAACCAGCACTAACCAAGCGGCCTGAATGAGGTTCAGTGCCAATGAAGAGACCAACACCTTGCAAATTACCATCACTGCCTATTCTGAAACTCTGATACTCCTGCAAAAATAATATGTATTTTAAATATCTCAGAAACTAAGAATTCTTTGTGAAGAGCGTAATAACTCATAGACAGTGTTTATTTGAATAAAAAGTATTAAAATGTGAATTAAAATCAGTGAACACAAGAAGTTAAAACATGTGTCTCATAGACAGTATTTATTTGAATAAAAAGTATTAAAATGTGAATTAAAATCAGTGAACACAAGAAGTTGAAACATGTGTTGAAAATGCACTTTCTAATATGTTCCTCGAAGCCAATTCACTGATAAGGTAAGAGGACAATAAATATCATGAAACAAAGCACAGATTAATTCAAGGTAATGTGAAAATGAAACTATATAAGATCACTTACTATGACACAAGTCAGACAGTATCTGACCAGCCACAAGAGAGTCATTCCCAAATTATGTTTTAATAAAAAAGAAAATGCTACAAAATGTGCTTCATCAATACATATAACATTTGATACAAAAGAAGGGAACTTCATAAAACCATCCAGTTATCAATATAGGACATCTTCTAAAGTACAAATACAAGAATTCCATCCAATAGCAACACCAAAAATTAAGGTGGTAATAAGTAATAACTATTTCTTTTTGCTAGCTCCGGACACAGCTCAAGTGGTGATCGCTGTGATAATGAAGTGTTATGTACCATGAGATTCAAGGTGCAAATCCCATTGATTTACCTGTCTGCGGAAGAGATGTACATTAGCCTCCTAGACATTATAGTGGTAGCAATCGGAATTGAACCCATGTCACACGAGTATGAAACCGACCCAGTTGCCAATTTCTCATAAAAAAAAATAACTATTTCTTTTTTGCTTTTATTTTCAGAATTGACTGCTTATAAAAGAAATGAATATGTACAAATAAAGTAGTTACGTTACTGCACAGCATTATTAGTTTGTTATAAATCATTATGTTCTTGTCACTTAAGTTTTGTTATCAAATTAATGCGATTCAGGTAACCGATTAGATGTCTATATAATATACAATTATGTCTATAGGAAAAGAAAGGGGAATATTTGTAATACAATTGCCTAACATCTCACATGATAATATTCCTTAAATCTGGAGAGGATTGATTAAAACGGGTTTTCGGCTCGCGCGCGCACCCTGGCTCTGAGTCTGCCTAGGGTTTCTGCTGCTGCTGCGCCCCCAGCTCTGCGCCTGGCAGCTTCGCTGCTAGGCCCGTGATCCTTAGCTGCCTGGGCCCCTGCTTCTCGCCCCCTCCTGCCTGGGCCTCATGCTCAGCTTCAGCTCCGGGGCTCCTCTCCGGCAGCCCCCTCCCTCTTGCTCCCCCTGCGATCTGGCTCTCTAATGGCAGAATCGGATCCCCCGCCTTCGGATGTAGAAGATTTCGAGAAACAGTTTGCTTCTCTCATCCCTGAGAATGCAACAGGCAAAGTCCGTCCCTTCGCTTCCAAGTTCATCAAGAAATTAGATGAAATCCCAGAAGTTTCCCTTCCTCCTTCCCTCCCGAGGAAGGCTGCAATCTCTCTAGCAGAAAGAGGCCTGGTCGGACAGTTCACGGGACTCTGGCCCTCACCTGGATCAGTCCAAAGATGGGTCGAACGCAACTGGAACTCGATAGTGCAAGGGAAAATCGCAATCAGATTTTGTGGTAGAGGCTTCTACACCTTCCTATTTGAATCAAAGGAGGATAGGAATCTTATTTTCAGAAATGGCCCCTATTTTATGGACTCCCGGGGCCTTTACCTGAATCGATGGACTCCAGACTTCGATCCGGAGATGGATGTCCCTAACGCAGTCCCAGTTTGGGTCCGCCTGCCCCATCTGTCACTTCACTGCTGGGGAGAAGATTCAGTCAAGGCTATCGAGAACGTTGTTGGCAAATTCATAGACAGATCTGAACCAAAAGAGAACATGCATGCTTGTGCGAAGATTTGTGTTGAAGTTGATCTGGGGAAAGGATTGTCGGAAGCCATCAAAATCAAAGTAGATCAGTGGACGCACATACAGCAAATGGACTACGAGCAGCTACCCTTCAAGTGCAAGGTATGTCATGTGTATGGGCACTTCGCAAATAGATGTAGTAAATCAAAAACAAATGAATCTGAAGGAAATATTGAAATCTCTGAAGGTGCATGGGAACAAATCAAAAAGAAAAAACCCAACCCCCCTCCCGGCCCAAGCTCAAAGGTCCCCCTGGAAAACTCCTCCCTCCCTTCTCAACCATCTAGCTCAGCCCCTCCTTTCCCCTCATCTTCTAACCCCTTTGAATCCCTGTCAACTAAGGACCCCATATCCCCCCCCCCTCTCCTAGAGGCAATGCTCTTGTAACCTCCTCCCCTCTCTCCCTCCCTCAGCCCTCCCCTCCCCCAACTGTGGATCGAATCTTAACCAGAAACAAAACAAAATAAAATAACCTCTCCTCTGATCCCCCCAGAAAAGTAGGCAAGAAGTCTAATAATGAAATCAGGGATGAAAACGCAGCGAAAGAAATGGCCACTGGAACGCAGCAACCAATGGACACCTTCCTAGACAAATCAAAAGGAAGCGGGGAAAAGATGAAAGAGAAGAGCGGGACCCACACCAAACACAGTAAATGATGATATTGGTCTCCTGGAATTGTAGGGGGATGGGCTCCTCCCTAAAAGCAAATGCAGTCCGGGATCTTCTTAAATACGAGCAGCCAGATCTTCTCCTCCTCCAGGAGACCAAAATCTCAAACAAAGAATTCCAAAACCACACAAAAAGAAGCAAAAATTATTCAGGCACCGCAATAAGTGCAGCTGGCGCATCAGGAGGTATAGGAACCATATGGAACAAAAATAAATGGGAACTCACAAATCAAAACTCACACGGCTGGTGGGTAAGAACCGACATTCAGAACAAAGCCTCAAAAGAGGACTATACTATTTACAACATCTATGCTCCAAATCATTATAGGGATAAAGCCTCATGCTGGGACACAATAACCATAGATCTCCTTGCAGTTCAAGGAAGGAACATATTCCTTAGAGGAGACTTAAATCTAATAAGGAATGCTGATGAGAAATTAGGAGGAAATTTCTATGCAGCTCCATCAAGAGATTCCCTAGAATCCATAATCTAAACCCATAATCTAGTGGACATCCCTCTGCAAAACGGGAGGTTCACCTGAAGCAACAAGAGAATTGGCAACAGCAACATAAAAGAGAGACTAGACAGAATCCTCGTTCAAGAAGGAATAGTTGCAAGCTTCCCCAACATCAAAAGCAAAATCATTGAAGGCTACACCTCAGACCACAAACCCGTGGCCCTGACTCTCGATAAGGGAAGGATCATGGGGCCTCTCCCTTTTAAATACAACAAAGCTTGGGACAGCAAAGAAGAATTTCGAAACCTGATTCAGGAGCAGTGGGCAAAGGAAGTCATTGGTTCGCCCCATTACATTTGGGAAACCAAGCTTAAATCTCTCAGGTCACTTGTCAAACAGTGGGCAAGAAACTACGCAACAGAGGAAAACAAAAAAAGAACAGACCTCCATAAACAACTAGAGCAATGGAACCAGGAAAACGAGAGAATCCAGTACACAGAGGAGGACCAATCCAAAGAAAATGAAATGTATAAAGAATTATACAGGCAAAATAGGATGGAAGAAGAAGAACAAAGACAAAAATCTCGGTGTCTTTGGCTCAAAGATGGAGACAAAAATACATCATTTTTTCATAACAGTCTAAAACTTAGACGCGCAAGGAATCAAATAGAGAGAATCATGGTGGAAGGGAAAGAGATAAGGGATCAAGAAGAAATCAAAGAGGCAGCCTACAGACACTACAAATCCCTTTTATCCGCAGACCCCCAGCCTTAGGACAATGCGGAGTTTCTAAGCCCAATCGAAAACAAAATCTCAGACTCGCAAAACAGAGAGCTGGAACAAGAGGTCACGAAAGAGGAAATTAAGATGTCAGTATTTAGTATGCAGCAAGACAAGGCTCCAAGCCCAGATGGGTTTACTGTGGCTTTCTATAGAAATCACTGGGAGACTATCAAGAAAGACTTCATAAGGATGGTGAAAAACGTCTTCTTAAAATGCAAAATGGGGAACAGCATCAAATCCTCCCATCTAGCCCTCATTCCCAAGGATCCCAATCCCCTATCCTTTGACCGTTTCCGTCCAATCTCCCTGTGTAATGTATCTTACAAATCATTACCAAAATCCTAGCTAATAGGTTATAAAACCTTCTCCCCTCCCTCGTCTCAAAGAATCAAGGGGGCTTTGTCCCAAGCAGACAAATCACGGATAATGTCATTCTTATCCAAGAGGCAATTCACAGCAGCATAAGCAGGAAGGAAAGGGGCACGATCATCAAATTAGACATGGAAAACGCCTTCGACAGGGTCAACCACCACTTCCTGAAGGAAGTTCTCAAGAAATTTGGGATATCCAATAATTTCATCAGCGTTATCATGGAGTGCATTACTCATCCCTGGACAACTCCTCTGATTAATGGCAGACCAAGCAACTATTTTAGAAGCACTAGGGGACTGAGACAAGGCTGCCCCCTCTCCCCCTTCCTATACATCATCATCGCTGAAACTCTGAGCATACATTTGGAAAAACTCCGAATGCAAAAAGAAATCACAGGAATCAGTATAGTAAGAGGAACTAAGGGAATAAATCATTCGCTCTTTGCAGATGATACTCTCCTAATTGGGGGAGCCTCCAGTTTGATGGCAAAAAGATTCAAGAAAACGCTAGACTCCTTCCTATCAGCATCTTGTAGAAAGCTCAACAACAAAAAATGCATGATTTACACTTGGAATGTCCCCTGGCAAATCATTCAAAGAATCTCTTCGATCCTTGACATTCCAGCTCGAAACTGGAGCTACTTCATGTCCCTGGGACTGCCTCTAGCAAAAGAATCGGTCAAGACAGAAATCTGGGTGAAACTCATAGAAAAATTGAGAGGAAAACTCCAGAGTTGGGGAATGACTTGGCTCAACCTGGCTGGAAGAACTACCCTCATCAAAGCCATTCTCTCTACTCTCCCCATTTATCAATTCGCAGTCACCCTAGCCCCTGCAAGCACCCACAAACATATGGAAATAATTATAATAAGCTTCCTATGGCAGCGAGGAAGGCAGGACTCCAAAAAGTTTAGTCTTGTCAAATGGGATCAGGTCATCCTTCCGTTTGAAAAAGGAGGATTAGGAATAAAAATCGCAAGACTATCCAACATGGCGATGGGTTTCAAACTAATTTGGAGAATCCTCAACGGGAAAGGCACTTGGTGGACAGAAGTTATCAAAAGGAAATATCTGAATGGCCCCAATTCCAACATCCTCTCAAAAACAATTGTAGATAGGCAGTGCACTCCAGTTTGGAAGCTCATTAAAAAAGCCCTCCCCCAATTCAGAAATTATATCTCCAGAGCTCCAGGAAGTGGAAGAGATATTAACATCTGGACAGATCGAATCATGGGATCAGGACCAAGGAATTTAACTCAAAATCTCAGACCTCTTCAAATTTGGTTGGAAGCAAAAAGCTTAAATTCCCTATATGACATCTCCACTTGGGATCAAAACAATTGGTAGGACTGGAAGCGCCTCTCCTCTCCAAACAATCTCTGGGATCTTTGGACTCAGCTCAAGTTATCTCTATCTGGTTCGGCTCCTACAAACAAATTGGCAGAGGACAGATTTGTTTGGGACCCCAACGGAGCAAATTACACAGTCAAAGAAGGCTACAAGATTCTTCAGAACGCCACGGTCTCCAATAATTGGGCTCTCCATAAAGTGGTTTGGAAATCAGACTATCTCCCGAAGGTTAAGTTTTTTAACTGGACTCTCCTCAAAGGAAAAATCCTCACAGCTGAAAACCTCAGAAAAAGAGGCATCCAAGGTCCCTCTATATGTTGTCTTTGCCGAGCAGCTGAAGAAAGCAGCCTCCACCTTTTTCTAGAATGCCCCTTTGCCCAAAGCTGCTGGAAGCTCATCACTAGCCCCCTAAGTAGAGGAGAAACGCCCGACCAGATCACCTCTCTTCAAAAAAATTGGGGAAACTGCTACCCTTATCCCAAGAAAAACAAGAAGCTTATCAAAAGATTGTGGAACAGCATCCCCTCTACTCTCTGTTGGCAAATTTGGATCACTCGAAATAAATGCATTTTCAACAATCGGAAGCCCAGCATCTCCAGCACCTTGGCAAAAACAATAGTGCTCATCTCTGAGACTATAAGTACCAATGGAATGTCCCAACCAGACCAAGAAAGCTGGAACAAAAGGGAGACCGAATGGATCAGCAAATTCAGTCTCAGCCTAGATACAAGAAATTACACCACCTCCAACTTAGGCCAGAAAAGGAAGGAGTGGAAGCTCAGAGGCACTAATGAGGAAGTCACTGAACGGATTCTAAACCAAAAGAGGCCTACCCTCCAGTTCGACGAGGCATCCAAAAATAATCCGGGAAAAGCAGGTGCAGGAGGAGTTATCAAGGATCACCAGGGCAAAGTTATGGTGACTTATGAATGGGGCTTGGGCATCATGACCAACAACAAGGCCAAGGCATATAGCCTCTTCCTGGGTACCTCAATCCTGAAGAGACTTGGAATGCAAAATCCAATAATTCTGGGCGACTCAGCTATTATTATAGCTGCCATGGTTTCAGGGGGCAATTTTAAGCAAATAGCTCTGAACAACATTAAAAACCGGATCATGGACAACATTAGAGATATAACAGGGGCCACTTTCAAACATGTGCTGAGAAGTAACAATACTGAGGCGGATTCTCAAGCCAACAAGGCATCCAACAGGTCGGTAGGCCAAGTCAGAGAGAATGAATCTACCTATGACAAAACAATCTCTTAATCTGTCATACCCCACCCTTCCTCCTCAGAATCTGGGTCACTTCAGCTCTCCCTCTTCCCGAAATTCGCATGCCCCCAAGCTCCCTTATCCTCTGCCAATTCTCCACGACTGCACCTCAGAGATCCTCATCTCTCCGGTCTACGCCCCTGATTACATTACTGTCATTTCTCTCAGGTACGAGCCCGAGCTCCTCATGAACCCCGCCGTCATTCCCAAGCTTCATTCAAGTGGTCTGCGCTCCAATATCTTTCTTTCCAGCAACAAAATCCCTGTCAGGCATCTCAGTCACCTCAAGGACTGGAATTCCCTCTGCCCGAAATCTCAGTCAAGCCCCTCTTCATCCTTTAAATCAAGCAGCTCCTCTCCCTTCCCTCACAAAGCGATCAACGCTCCGAAGGTTTCTGTTTCAGCCCCCTTCCAGAGCAGTCTTCCTCTTGAGGCCGTGCTTACTCATCCTGAGATGGAGGACGACCTCCCATCGTGGTAAACTCAGACGCTTTCATTCACTGTCTCTCTCTTATTACTAATCTTTCCTTCGCTTCTTTGTTTCAGCGCTCTCCCCCTTCTTTCTCCATCCTCCCACAGGCTTCCAGCTCCTCTCCCACCTTCTCTATCCCTCTCCCGAGCAGAAATCTCGTTCTGCTCTCCCCCTCTCAGCCCACTTCACTTCCCTCTGCTGCCTCTTCCCTTTGTTCCCATCTTCAGCAACAACAAGTCGCAGATACTACTCATCAATTTTTTGAAATGGCAGATCAGCAGGAAGCCAGTGAGCCAACAGTCAATCCTCTGGAGAAAGTCATCACAAACAGTGAATGTACCCTTTGCAAAGCACATACCTTCATGATTGCCAGATTCATCAAACGCTTCAATGATCTCAAAGAGGATTTCTAGGCAGACAGCAGGTCCAAAAGGAAGAAGCTGGAGAAGCAGAAAGCAGAGATCGAAGCACTTAAGGAGAGATGCAATCACTTGGAGAAAGCGATAGCCCACATCAGGACCTTAACACAGAGCATGCAAGCTGAAGCCTCGACTAGGGCCAGCGCAAGAAAAGAAGCTCACCCTGATGATTCAGTCAACCAGCAGCAACCTTAGGATATATGCACTGTAAATTTTGTCGGTTAGCAGGTTCTTTTGTTCGGCAATATAGCCGTTACCTATTTCAAGCTATCTACCGTGTTTTTAGCAACAAGGATCAAGGGTCTGCGCACCCATTTTGGATCCTCTTCTCCATGTTTTTCCCGTCATATGTAATCGGACATAGTCCTCGAAGTTTTTATAATATATAAGTAACCGATCTTGTCAAAAAAAAATATTCCTAAAATCTGATAATAGTTTAACGTTGTCTTGATATGTCTGCAATAGTATGTTAAGCAAGAAGAAAGCGTGTTATTTATTGGTAAGCAGAGATATTGAGATAAATGTCATTCTTAGAAGATCCCAAAACCAACCTTGCCATAAAATGGAGACATATTCAGAAAAGTCAGATTGCAAATTGGGAAGATCCCATATGGGGCTTCAATTACCTAGTGGAAAAGGTTAACTTCCTCTCTGGATCTATGTTTTGAGACTTTTGGGTTGAGATATTTGCTTTTCTGATAATATGGTTATAAAAATTCTTGTTGAAGTTATCATCTAACTAATTTTCGTCTGGTTGTTGATTTTGAAGAGTGCATGTACATTCAAGCTAAACACAAGAGTGGATAGAATAAGAAACAATATTATATTCATACTGTAGCGAGTATATAAAACAGGGCTAGCGCGAAGTGGGTTTCATACCACACTCTTTTGAATACATCCGCCTGGATGCATTATTAATATTATCGTACCCATTTATGGTGGCTTAAAACTTTCACCATATAGCACTAACCTCTAACTTTTAATAGTTACATATTGGTCATGTTTTGTACTTAACCCCAACATCTTTATTATGCGTTAGACTTTGTGCATGAGTTGTTTTGTGTGTAATACCGTAATTTTGTAATAGTGTTTGTGTCTTGGGTTTTTATGTTACCATATTTCATATTTCAGTATTTGTAATAGGCCACCTTTATGTAATAAAGGTCTCAATCACTTTTATGCATTTAATTTGGTATTTTTCTTTTTTTCCATAAATAGGGGTTTCCCCCTCTTTTGTAATTTTTAACATTTCAAAGATATGATCCACAAAGATTCATCGAAGTCATCCTTTGTCAATGCGGATTTGTAGGGGCAATCACTCATGGGTGTGCAGGTACCCCAACATTTTGTGCATGATGTTGTTCTTTTTTGTCAATTGAGCTTCACTACAATTACATTTCTTGTTATTATTTTTAGTTACTTACGTAGTTGCAGTAGTCTTGTTTGAAATAAAGGAACACTAGAAGTTGATGTCAAAGTGCTGGTTCAAGATCTAGATAAATACTCATGAGGATGCCAAACACCAAGAGTCACAAGGGAGGTAATAGCATAGATGAAAATATTGCAATTGATAGTTAATTGGAATGGATCCCAAAAGATTAAATTTACAATAATCAGGAAGTAATCAAGAAAAATAGCAGATCTTAGTGTGCCTATAGTGTTTAACGAAATAATCAAGCTTATTTGAAAAAATCGTTTCATTGTTTGCATTGAGATAAATTTGATTAATTGGAGTTTACTTCATCTACAGTAACAAAGACAATGATGCTTAAAACTAATAGAATCAATATGTGACCAAGGTAGAATTTAAATATGTGTTTGTAGAATTCACTGAGTACATCAAAGAAATCATGAAGGAAGGGGGTTTGATACCCTCCTCAAAACAAATGTCTCTCTTCACATATCACCCGTTAAGAATTTGGGGAAGGTGAAGCCATGATTGAAAGAGGAAAAGTTTACCCAAACCACTCCTACAACCTTCAAATGAAGATCCTCAGTACAACTTTGGAGGTGATGCTAAAGTACATGTGTAGCTGAGCAAAGCCAAGCTAGTCTTCCTAACAAGGGAATAAGTTATAAAAATTTCCTTTAGCACCTAGAAGGATCGACATGTACATGGGGAGAGAGACGTGTTGTCGCTCAAATTGTACACATGAATGTGACAATGCTCAAGGCAGGGGTTGTCACTCTGATCCCGACCCTCTCCATTTAAGTTGTCTCCCTACAGTAGGCTAAGGGGGGTAGTCCCTATGGATGAAATTATGAGATCAAGAGACACAACTAAATGGCCTAGCAACTTGGTTGAAGATGATTGACAAGTTTAATTATTTAGTACAATTTGATTAGAGTTATTTCTTAAGTATGATACCAGTGCCTTAGGAGTCAAATTACTTGTGCAATATGAATTAAGAGAAACCAAGTTACCAAATGAACAATCGTTGCTAGGATGAGAACTATTATATATAAGATGTGACACCTGGAACTAAGTGAAATGCAAACTCTTGGCTAATTTTAGATGAAATGCCTATTCTAAGTGAATCATTTCTCTCAATTGTTTTGAAATTAGTCTCAAATGTAGGTTGTGGAGAGAAACCCAAGGGAAGAAAGCTATGGCTTTATTAATGATACCTCCTGTTGACCCTATCGCCTACACCTAGCTACAAGTCAGTGAGAAAAGCCTTCAACCCCACAAGGTGTGGTTGGTGACATAGAACTAAGAGGAGTGGTCCCTAATGAAAGTTAAGTTAAAGAGATGTGAGTTTCAAGGAGAATTGGAGTTAAATAGATTATTTCTTTAAGATTTATAAGCAAAAACTGACATGAGCAATAACCATCAATGCACAAGATAAGCCTAAAATACGAAAACAACCAGTGCCTTCAAAGTATTGCTCTTTAAGAAATGAAATTGTATTTGCTTAAAATGAAGTGAAATGCTTTCAAATGGAAATCCAAAATAATATTGAAAAGTGAAACAATAAATTGTTAGCACAAGATATTATAAATGCTTTCAAGATGAATAAGTCTACAAATCAAAGCATGGAGACTATCTTTCTCAAAAGGATACAAAAATAACTCAAATGTTAGACCAAGATGACAACATGCAATTAATTTTGCAACCCAAAATAATAGTACTTGAAACTATAATCAACCATTCAGAACCATATGCGATTAAACCACAAGGTGATTCAATTTCCAAGTACAAGAAAAATTAAACTTGTTGCAAAATTAAAAGGAACTACAATGCTTGCATCCAAAGTGTCTCTTGAAATAAGATTTGCATGAGACTTTAAATCATCAAGATAGCAAGAAATTTAAGAACTTTGCAAACAAAGCAAATGTGATGGAATGAGTTCTTAGTTTTTTTTATTAATTAGTGCTAAGACAAAGTTACAATTGAACTCTAGTCCTCAGACCTCATCCTCGCCCAAATGTTTGGATCTCACAATGAGGAGTCAATAGAGTAGAGGGTCCCTAAAAAGTTTGTTCAACCAACTTAACTTGGAGGTAAGTTTTAGCAATGCTTGGGGCATGTAAATAAATTAACCAAACAACTAGAATTAACTTCTACTTGAAATGTACTTGCTTGACATGAAATAAAATGTTACTTTTTGGAGAAAATTTGTCCAAATACTTTATGCATGTAAAATGTGCTTAATGGTGAAACATAAATAAACTTGGAACTATGTTCAAGCCAAATAAGATCAAGTAAAATGTGCACGCAAAAAATCTGAACTTGTTATGGATTTAAAACATGTAGTAAGTTAAAATAAAGTGCATACAAAATGAGTGTGATGCATGTTGTGTTAATTTATCAATTAGATGATATGCATGCAAAATGAAATAAACCAACAAAGTCAGATCGCCAAGCCTCTCCTAAAGGTGGAGAGATAGGGATACTAATAGGTAAAACCCACGCTCCCAAAATCAGAAATTTTATTAATTGTTACAAGAAGGAAAAGACAATGAAGTCTTCTCTTAAATCCAAGGAAAGTCTTAACAAATTGACATCAAACCATGGACCTTTCCTCGCTGAAAATTTCTACAATTTGAGGCCCACAAAGGCTCAACAAAATGCAATTTATTTTTGAAGAAGAAGAGAAGATAAGCCTTCTTTATGGCCACAACCAAGAGAGAGAAAGATATGGCCAAAATGAAATTAGCCTCCCTCAAGAAGAACATGGCCTTATCCAAGATGAATTCGGCCTAAAGGTGGAAATAATCACTAAATCTAAGCCCCAAGGTCTTGCATGCAAACTTGTAAGTAATTTTATGATGATGAATCCCGTAAGTAGCTGCAAGAAAACATGCTAGAACAAATCTACAACAACAAATGTTAGCTCAAGATAATTACAAAGTATGTTGCAAAAAATAATCTATAAGAGACTAGGCCAAATAGTATGAGCAAGCCCTCCTCTTTGACTAGCCATGACTTAGCTCTTTGAAATAGCTAGATATTGATAAATGAAGTTCATGTAAAAATAAATTTTTCCAAGTTTGATATTTTGATGCAAGAAATAAAAGCTTTAAGAAACTTGAAAAAGCCCCTGCAATACACAAATAAGATATAGATGAGACTTTGGAATTCAAAACATGCAGGTTTTCCTTAAATATTTTTCAAGAATGGGTTGATTCCTCTGAGAATTTTCCCTCACGCTTGAAAAGCTTGACCAAATAATGATTCATCTACAAAAATTCACCACAAATCATTAAATCGACATGAAATTAAATAAGTGTAGTGGAAAGAATTCCTAGAGATACATCTATTATCCACTAGAAGATTTCTTTTCCTAAAGCAAATAATTAATTCTTATGCTAATATGAGATAGTTGCATTCTAACATAACTTGAAACAAGCATGAAAGAAATAATGACATGAGGAAATAAATAAAAGCATAACAACAAGTCAAGAATTTACCACACATGCAAGGAGAAGAACACCATCACGTTTTACCCCAAAGACTATTGTATTATATTGCAAATAGTGAATACAATCTCGCAGAGTCTTCTCAAGCACAATAGCTCATATTACATGATACAATATGAGAGCCCATGGATCTATTATATAGAGAGTTGGGAGCAAATCCCAATGAAGAATGACAATGACAAATGCCATTGGAGCCAATCCCAATGTAGAAGTGATTAAACAAGTGGCATGAGGTGACAATCCCAAAGAAAAATTTGAATTTGTTGAATGGAGCTCCAACACCAAGTGTAAAAATCGAATTCTGGCAAGTGGACATCATTTTCTTTTTCCCTTATGTGCCAAATTCGAATTTTATGATAGAATGACAAGTGTATATGGATGGTAACCAATGTGGGAGCAATTTCCCACAAAAATTTCCACCAAATATTCTCTCAAATCCTCCCAAATGTGCATTAACTTCACAAATTCAAATTTCCAAGTAAGTAGTTTTCTCTTTTAATACCAAAAATCCAATTTTATTTGAGCACATGCCCTTTCCTTGATTTTAAGAGTCCACATCACCTTGGGACTTCTCTTTAACTCCCCCATAATTTTCCACCTCATTTCCACAACATTTAGTATGTGTGGATATTTATTTTTCTCTATTTATTTAATTTTTGGCTTAATTAATTCCTAGATTTCCCACTAAAATTTAAAAAAGTGGGCTTTGAGGGTCCAAAACACATTATTAACCCCTCAAAGTGTGTAGTAGTAGAAATTTGAGGGTGAGAGGTGTAATTTTGATTACTCATACCCCATAAAACTTCTCTAGGCTACACTTATTACAATTTAAATACAATTTATTTGCAATTTTTGACATGCGGGAAATCTAAAAAATTAAAAAATGACTACCTAGACCTAACCAAATTCCTCGAATTTTTGTGTGATCTAATATGGTAATATACATCAAATCTATACACTAAGATGTGTTAGGGGCTCAACCTTCAAACTGTCACCACAGCTTTGGGGTAAAAAGTGAGTGGAAAATCCCAAAAAATCATCCGCCTCTGAAAAAGAAGGGATAATTAACCAGATAAAAAAAACACTCCAAAGTGTACTCATTTGTTGATCGAGTCCCAACATCCTAGGCCTGCTACAGACTCAAAAAACTCATCATTATTAGTATCACTTATTACAATTCCCCGCAAGGTGTTGAATCTGGGTACAAGAAAGATGATGAGAAGATAGAAGTAGAGTTAAAAATCTATGTTGACTAATGTTATATGATGGTACAACTGTCTTCTAGATCATCCTTGGGCGTGGAGCCTTCATATAATCATCAAGTGCCACTCCAGTGGTCAACACCTCCCTTGGAGTTCTAACCACTCAAATGCCTCAAGCGTTGCAGGGACTGTGGCCTTGACCACTGCAAGGTCACTATGTTAACCACAAGTGATGGTCTAAACTTCGCAAGCTAGGTGAGAAAGGTGGTCCTATCTTTATTAGAATCAAGCTTATGCTTGGAGATAAATTAATTAATGCACAACTAATCCTAGGATGAAGTGCAAGTTATGAGTGACAGCGTTAAATGAGATTTATTAAATGGCCTCTCAAGTACTTTAATTTAAATTACTTAGGATTAGGTGCTTAAGATGTTCAATACAAAGTACTTAGAGAGCAATATTAGGAACAATCGCAATTAACACAATGTGCTAATGAAAAAAGATCACTAGAGTGCCAAATAGAAATCACTTCAAGATCTATCTAATGATTAGCAATCTCAAAATGACGAGTGCTAACAATAGATAACCAATGAAAATCAAGGTGCATCAAATTAATGAATCCTTTACACTTGATATGCAAAATAGGAAATAGTACCAATGGAAACAAGATTAGCAATAGGATTATCCAATCGAGATCACAATATTACTCAAAGAAGATGATGTCACAAGATTATCATAAGATCACAATGTTGTTGAACCATGAAACAAGATAATGCTCTTATCCAATTAGCAACCAATTCTTTATGTCACTTATCAATTAGAAGCAATAGCCTAAAAGTATTCTAATAATGAACCAATACAATGCCAAGTCAAGTTAATTAAAACACAATCTTCTTTGAGATGAGATTGCTAACAGTGACTTTTTAGAAGTGAAATGGACTAATGAAAATGCCAAGAATGTAAGAGAGTGAAATGATGCAAGATGAAGAATGATATTTTTTTATCAATTAGCCCAACACAAGACATGAAAGAATTATAAGAGCAATTCACTTAACATTTGCAAATGAGGACAAAATGAAAGGTAGGTACACCTTAAGCTATGACAATGAATTCATATGACTTTGTAGTGTGAAAGTTCCTAAACTGGAATCCCTATTGCAGCAACTGATGATATTTCTTCCTAAACTGGAGTCGGCTCCGAATCGGCCGAGCCGGTCGAGCTAGACCCCCAGTTAGTCCAGCTCGGCAGAAAAAAACGGCCCGGTGGTCGGTTTGTTACCAAACCAGCTAAGCCGGTCATCGACTCGGCTAGTTCGGTAACAAACCAGCCGGCTCGGCCGAGCCTAAGTTAAACCGACCGGTTTGGCCAGCCACGCTCAGCAAACCATTTTAGGGGGGAAAACGGACCCCTAAGTTGATTGTAATTGGGTTTTAGGTGTTTTTGAAGTCCATTTACCTCTCCCAAGCCCATAAAAGCTACCCAAACCCCTCACATTTCCTAACAGTTATCTCATTGCATTTGTGTGAGAATTTGTGAGGAGTTTGTGAAGAGTTGTGGAGTTTGTTTCTGGAGCAACAGTGAAGAGTTGAGGAGTTTGTTTCTGGAGCAACAGTGAAGAGTCTTGAGCAATCATTGGAGCAGCATTAAGGAGGCAGTTTGTTGGAGCAACATTGAGGAGGTAGTTTGTGCCTAGAGGTATTCTTTTTTCACTTCTAAAATTGTTTTAGCTTCTTTTTTTGTGTAAATCTAGAAATTGAAAAGAGTCTTTTTGTAAAAGAAATGAGCATTGAAGCAATTTTTTTTTTTCATTTTCAGAGTTTTTCTTTTCATTTCCAAGTCCAAATATCATAAAATGGCTACTAGAGTGAAAGATGTTGCTTGGGCATACGCTGAAATGATTGATAATCAAATGCATTGCAAATTTTGTCAAAGAAAAATTAAGGAGGGTGGAGGAGGCACTCATAGGTTGAAACAACACTTGGCTAGTATTAGAGGCCAAATTACTCCATGTAAAGCACCATTAACACAAATTGGGGGGATTAGGAAGGAGTTGCTAGATAACTTTGAGAAGTTCGAGAAAGAAAAAGCTAGGCAAAAAGAAATAGAGGTTGAAATTGGGAGGAAGAGGAGTATACAACAAATGATGGCTGCCAACCCCAATTTGGATTATGAGGGCTCTTCATCTATCCCTTGCACTGATGCATCCAACCCCTTTCTCTATGTTCCTCCCTCTTTGGAGTCTATTCGAGAAAAGGGTAAGGGTATAATGAAAAAGAGGGGTGATATCAAAAGTTATTTCACACCCTCTTCTCCATCAGATGCACACGGTCCTCAAGCTAGTATAAGTCATATGTAGCCCACTTTAGATGACCATTGGAAGAAAGAATTGAGAGAGATTTCTTGTGATTACATAACTAGATGGTGGTATGGTTCTGATATCGCCTTCAATGCTTCTCGTTCACCATATTATGAACCTATGTTTGATGCCATATTTGCTGCTAGAAAGGGCTTCAAAGGCCCTACTATGCATGAGTTAAGGGGATCTCTTTTGTGAAAGGAAGTTTCCTCCATTGATGAATATTTGAAAGATTTAAAAAGCTCATGGGAAAAAATAAGATGTACCATCATGTCAGACGGATGGACTAATCAAAGGAATTGTACCGTCATAAACTTTCTTATCTTTTGCCCACAAGGAACCATGTTTCTAAAATCAATGGATGCATCTGATAGGGTGAAATATGCACATTTGTTGTTTCAGCTTTTGGATGAGGTTGTTGAAGAGGTGGAGGTGGCTAATGTTGTTCCAATCATCACAAATAATGCCTCTAACTATGTTCTTGCTAGTAAAATGTTAGAGGAAAAACACAAAACCATATTTTGGACTCCATGTGTTGCACATTGCATAGACCTCATGCTTGATGATATTGGCAAAATAAATTGGGTCAAGAACACTATAGAGCATGCGAAAGTCATAACAAAATATATCTACAATCACTCATGGATTTTGGGCCTGATGAGGACACACATAGGGGGCAGGGATATTATTAGGCCTACCATCACTAGATTTGCAACTCATTTTTTGACATTGCAATTTATGCTTTCCCCATAGAAACTTGAAAAGGGTGTTTTCCAGTGATGAATGGAATGAATGCCAACAGTCTCGCAAATAGGATGGCAAAGATGTGAAAAAGAAAGTTAATGAAGAAATATTTTGGAAAAAGGCAGCAGAGATTGTGAAGGAGGTTGAGCCATTGGTTAAGGTGTTGCGGTTGGTGGATGGGGAAAGATTGGCTATGGGCTTCATTTATGAGGCTATGGATCAAGCAAAGGAGCAAATAAAGGCAATATACAAGGATAGAGTGGCTAAGTATTGGCCCATTTGGGCAATCATTAATGAAAGATGGCACAATCAACTCCATCGCCCTATACATGCAGCTGGTTTTTTCTAAACCCAAGGTATCATTATAAAGCTTTGGAGGCAGAAGCTTTGACTGGGGAGGTTAGAGATGGATTGATTGACTGCATTGACCATATGATCCCTAAGGAGAGTGATCAACAAGAGATACACCAACATATCACTTGTTTCAGTAGAGCCACAGGTACCTTTGGCAAGAACCTAGCAAGGATTCCAAGGGAAGCAGATGAGCCAAGTAAACAAACAATTTCAATTTTCAAATACTTATTTTGTTAAATTGTTTATAATTTGAAAGTTGGATATAATTTGTTGAGCTAACTCATTACACAACTATGTTTTTTGCAGCATAATGGTGGGAGGCATTTGGTAGCCATTGTCCTCAATTACAGAAGTTAGCAATTTGTATTTTGAGTCAAACTTCCAGTGCTACTGGGTGTGAGCGCAATTGGTCTGTCTTTGAGAGGATTCACACAAAGAACATAAATTGTTTGGAACAAAAACGGTAAAATGATCTAGTCTATGTCCAATACAACCTCCGACTAAGACACAACCAATTGTTGAACAAAATACCTGATATAGATCCCATTGTGTTGAAAGATATTGATCCAGCGTCAGATTCGGTAGTGGAGATTCATCCAACAAAGTTTGATTCTCACGAGGATTTTGGTATTGATTTGGATTTACAGACAGAGGCATTAGCTGAAGTTGTTGTTGAACGTAATGTTCAGTTGAATGCAGATCCATTTGTACCAGGCCCAACCCCAAGTCCTCCAGTTGTAGTTGTTATCACTCCTCCAAATCTCCAAGGCTGAAGAAGAGCCCAACTAAGGTAACCACAGAACAACCTTTTGACTTGGTAGCTATCCCTACCATGCTGAAGAGGGCTCTCTCCAATGAATCACAGCCAGGAGGGCTAGATAGATAAGGGTCTTAGGCTAGGTATAAAGTGCAGAGGTTGTTTGATTTGATTTGATTGGGGTAGTCACT
Source organism: Pinus taeda (assembly GCA_000404065.3). Lineage (NCBI taxonomy): Eukaryota > Viridiplantae > Streptophyta > Pinopsida > Pinales > Pinaceae > Pinus > Pinus taeda. The sequence goes on from APFE030117506.1 coordinate 86,502, forward strand.
AGATGAGTGAATTAGGTCAGAGAGTGAACTAGGTCAGGGCAAAAGAAAATCAAAATTGCAGACATCTGATGGGGCAAGGTAGGCAAGTACTTTAACACTTTTTAGCATATTAATGGAATGGTTTAAACTAATGAGATTCTAAAAAGAGCATGAAAATCATGAATTATTTTTAAACTAAAGAATTGAAACAAATTATGATGATCTTCCCAAAACAGAGCATAGAAGATGAATTTTGCTTATCACCCTTGAAAATCAAACATATTTAGAAGTGAAATGGATCATGGAAAATACAAAACATTCACACACATGTAACTGAAGAAGAAACAATGTCAAAATACCATGACATAGGAATCCCACCAAAATAGCTGCAACTCATCCAATATATTCCATGCCAAAAGTCTAAAACACTAGCACAACATCCAATGGAGTCCAACCTTTCAAACAAGTAAAGAAAGGGAAGATATAGGCGTCAAAACAAACTCCGCTCAACCTCAGGGGTCAAATCCATGAGAAGAGGAACAATTCCACCAAAATCTAAATTGATAGCTAGAGTGAAGGGTGGTCAAAGTGACTCATCCTTATTTACATTGGAACTAATTCATCTAAGTTGATGAAGACTATTAACCTAATGTATTTACCCCTAGGTAATAGTAAAAGACCATAATTACATCTATCATATCAATTTCATCAGTAAAATCTTGATTTCCCATGGGTAAAAATCAAATCTGGAGAAGAACAGTGAAATACTAGGCCAACTGTCAAGTGTACAGCACCTGTGGCAAGTGCGCACTGCCATCTTCAAACCAACTTTTGCTTGTCTTCCCGATGTCCAAACTGAGCCCAGGATAGCTCATTGGAAAGCTTATCCTGTCTAGTTTCCAAATCTGCCTTTAGTTTTCAAAATGGGCTTGATTTGACCCTCCAAAACTTCATTTTCCCCAGACTGGTCAAGTGCGCAGCACCTAGCTGAAAAAGAGGGCTGAAACATGATTTTTAGCTAGTTTTTTTCCCTTTTCACCTGCCAGTTTTGCAAGCCAGAGCTGGAAACATGGTTTTCTTAGATGTATTGGTCCTTCTGCATCCATTGGTGGCTTCCTTTTCTCCAAAAAGTGTCCCAAAAAAGTGTGGCGCTACGTGTTTGACCATGCAGCTGATATTTAATTTGCCTAAAAAACACAGAAAACATATCTTGGCCAAACTATGCTAAGAGACTTCAAAATTAGTCAGGAGCTAAAGTTTGGTGTAGCTAGCCTTGGAGTGAAGCCTCTGCAAGTATGTCAAGCTTCTCCTTCTCTTTTTGGTGAGTTAGGGCTTCAATTTTTGCCTTTGCAACTTTGAGTTTTGCCCTGGCATTCCTTTCTCTGTTGGCATAGTATGTTTCCATCTTCTTCTGAATTTTATTTTGCTGGTTAGCTTTGTCTAGGAGCTTCTCTAAATGTTGATTGACCTTATCAGGCCAACGCTCCCGGTTCTCATTGATCAAAATGGAAAATTGCTCATTCCATGTGAGCTTATTAGCAAGCTCAACCTCCTTTTGTTTTTCTAGTTGTAGAGCTCTTTTTAGCCCTCTAGTTCTAGGTCTTTTTCTAAGTTCTTGCTCTTCTTCAAGTTCACCATACCTATCATAGGCCTCATCTAGCAATGCCTTGGCTTTCATTGCTTCCCTCTCTGACTTGATGAGCTTAATTTCCATGACATCATGTTTGGCTTGAAGCTGCTTATTCTCCTACTCATAATATGAGAAGATGTATTTTTCTCTCTCTAGGTTGATCTGGAGCTCCATGATGAGTGCATCTTTTTCTTTGATGACAATGCTTGTGCTCTCACTGTCATCATGCTCACCTAGGTCAACCAAGTCAAAATCCTACTCCATGAACTTGTTGGAAAGCTTTCTCGACTTTGTTTTCCATGCATGCAAGCTTCACATTTTGCATTTTCCTTTCTGAAAGTGGGAAATCCTTTAACGATCTCTTGTTTCTGCAATTGAGAAAGACTATCAAAATTTAAATGTCCATATCTTACATGCCATAAATCGTATAGGTGAAATTCCTGTTGTCACTACCCCTGCAAAATCAGAATGCCTTGGAATAACTGTCCCTTTCATCCTTAACAGTTTTCCATCTTCATAACCTGTCATCACAGTTTTCAAGCTCTGTTTGACTGAATTAATCTTAACTAGGTCATCTTCCATAATTACCTGATGTCCTACTTGTCGAATCGTGACTAAAGATAGCAAATTTTTCTTATAGGTTGGTACATACCATACATTTGAAATCATTTTTTCTCCAATGCCAGGGAGAAAAACTTTAACTGCTCCTTTTCCATAAGGAGTATGATTTGTATCATCTGCAAGAAAAATGGAATTAAGTTGGCAATCTTGAAAATTCCAAAAAAAAATCACGTTGACAATTCATGTGCTGAGTTGCCCCTGAATCCAAGATCCAGGCATCTTCATAATCCCTTCTAAGATGGGATGAAAGTTGTAATGCCGACGAGGAAGTAAAAACACATTCTGAGTTATCATCATCTTGATCATTTGCAAATTGTGCTAAGTGCTAATGAAACTTGTCAATTTTATTAAGAGAAGTTCGACAATCTTCAGCATAGTGTCCAACTTTGTTACATCTTCGACACACAATTTGACTTAAGTTTCTTCCTCTTCCTGAAGATTGTCCTCTGCCTCTGCTTTGACTTCTGTTTTGAGGTTGTCCTCTACCTTCATTATTATTTCCTCGTCCTTGAAAATAGCCTCTTCCTTTATTGTTTCCCTTGCCTTGAATATTACTCCTTTGTTAGCACGCCATGAACTTGTTGGAAAGCTTTCTCAACTTTGTTTTCCATAAATGCAAGCTTCACATTTTGCATAATGTCCAACTTTGTTACATCTTCGACACACAATTTGACTTAAGTCTCTTCCTCTTCCTGAAGATTGTCCTCTGCCTCTGCTTTGACTTCTGTTTTGAGGTTGTCCTCTACCTTGATTATTATCTCCTCGTCCTTGAAAATAGCCTCTTCCTTGATTGTTTCCCCTGCCTTGAAAATTACTCCTGCCTTAACTATTGCCACTATTAAAGTTGTTTCCTCTACTTTGGCTTCAACCTCGACTTTGTACACTATGTGCTACTTGATTATGATTGAAATTCCCTCCGCCTCTGCTTCGAGAACTGTCAGTTGATGATTTACTGGTGTTGGCCTCTGTGAAAAAGACATCTTCACCAACTTTCTTTTTCTTCCAAAGATTTTATCATGTTGGGTCAACATTTTGCAGAGCTCATCAAACTTTAGTTTCTCTAACTTACCAGTTAATTGTAGAGTCTCCAAAAAATGTGTGTAGGAAGAAGGAAGTCCAACAATTAAAATTGTGACCATAAAACTATCATCTACTACTGGAAAACTAGCATTAATGATTCCCTACCTCATATTCTTAAGTCTTGAGATATATTCAAGAACATGACCTCCTTCAGTCAATTTTTGTTGCAATAATTTTAATTGTACATCAATTTTCTTTGATTCAGGCTAAGTATCGAAGAATTCTTTAAAAGTTCTTAAAGCAGACCATGCATCTGTAGCATTTTCTAAATGGACATACCACAGTAATGGCAGAATAAAATTTACTAAGTTCAGGGATGAACTTGGTATCCGTTGTAATGTATCTTTGGATCATGGGGGGAATGTTAGATGATCCAAAAATAAATATTATCATAGGTTATTAAGTTAGAATAAAATAATTATTAATTTAAGATATTAGATTAATAATTATTAATCTAAAACATTTAATTACTTAATGAAGACATTTAGAATTAGTGTATTGTTGTAAAATATGACTCTACAAATGTGTTGTATCTTAGGGCTCTATTTTAGGAGAATTGTTAGTAAGTTGTTTGAATAGATTTTATTGTAAGTGGGCACTTGTTATTTCATAAGTGATCCATAATTAGAGGTAGTTAGGACATTGAGCTTATAAATAGCTCATTGCAACAGTGTTTGGTTGTTCGGATGTAAACTCTTGCAAAATTCCAGATGTAATTGTTTTTTCTGATTAATAAAATTACGTGTCTAAGGATACTTCTGCCATTATTGTGGTATCAGAGCTCCAATAATGTTGCAGTTGATGTGAGGAAGAGATTCCAGCTCTACAGGCACATGGAAAACTCCATTAATTGGGTTAGTTAATATTTAGTATCTATTTTTCTTATTTTTTTATTTAGTAGATTTAAAAAATAAAAATAAAAAATTTGCTTCAGCATATATGAAAAATTTGCTTCAACAAAAATGCAAAATTTTTTCAGCATAAATGGGAACTTACTTAAATTGTTTGTGGCATGAGCGTGAGCGCCACATTGGCTCATGAGTGGTTCAATAAATTTACACAAACATTAATTGGAGGTTCTCTGGACACTCCAAGAAACGTTTTGGCGGAAGTTGTATAACGAAGCCTCAATGGCGCTGTCTTGACCTAAAGCTGCGATGGATCCACTACTGGAAGAGCTTACAGCGCAGAGAAAATGTGATTTCTTGGCACTCTATTATTTGATGTTGATCTCTCTCAAGTTCTTTTCACCTCGTGGAAAGGTCCAAATTACACACAGGAACTTTGTTGTACTGAGTTCACGGATTTTGCATGCCCCTTTGCTCAAAATATAAATAATCTGTCCACTGATTTCTCACAAACAATATTCAGCTACATAAATTTATATGATGTAGTAATTCAAAAATTCAGGCTTGGATCGCCTAATCATTGCCTCTTGCATTTTTTGTTTTGTTGTAGCTTGTTGCGGATTCCAGCTTGCTTCTAGAGCATTTTCATAGTTCCCGGTAACTTGATGAGGCTATTCCAGATAAATAAGTGACCTATACTGTAATGATGCCTTGCTAGAAAGGGTATACGCAGTTGGATTTCACTTGGATTGGGTGCACTTGCAAGACTAAGAATCAGGCATGTTCTTGTAGTTTGTAAAACTCATTATGATCCCCTAAATCGTAGCAGTAAAGCCATTAACATTTTTTCTTGCGGGTTCAGAAAGATTCACTGAATCGCGTATTGAAGCAAATGCAGATACCTAAATGTGGTCAGAAAAAATACGATTGTTCGGAGGAATCTATTAATTTAGTTTTTCGTTTGGGCTACAGCGTTTCGATATACATATTTTTTTCCCATGTATCTTATATGTTTTATGGTACATCAATTAAAGATCTGTTTAAGGAATGGCAACAGGAGGAGGAGCGTTGCATCTGGCCTCCTGAATGGGAAGGTTGCCATCAGTCCAACAATCACAAAGAAAGTATCGCCACCACGCTCCAATGAAGACAGCGTTTTTGTTGATCACTAATTTGTTTGCAGCATCCAAAGAAAGAAGTTGTGGATTTTGTAATTTGGAGAGATAAGAAAACAAATTATTTTTAATATGGATATATAAGGAATTTACTATTATTTGTAATCTTCTTCTTTTTTTAAGGGTTATTTGAAAATGTTAGCGATAGTAAATATTGTAAATTTTGGGGTAATAAGGAGATCTTATTTGTAAATTTTTGTTTGGAGAGATAAGTGTGGCAATGTAACTCAAAGTATTTTTACTTTGAGGAGGGGTAATTTTGTTTTACCGGGATTTGCAAGAGCATTGTAAAAGTCAAATTTCGAAAGTTACCTTGTAAATTTTTGAGAAATTGACTAAAGCCAAGTGCAAAGCTCAATGATTTTTCTCCTGTTTCAACGACTATATGAGGGTCAAGGCCAAGCCCCGATAGATCGTTTTGCGTCGTATTGCATGTTGTGTTGCCCATCTTGTTTTTTTTTAGCTTGATTCTTGGTGCGAAGCTTCAACACTACAATGTTAAAGTTGATTAATTTGTTTTTTGATTCCGACAAACTTGAAGGTACAAAATCTTATAAAACATGGCAATGCCTCATCGAAAGCACTCTCATTTATAATGAATTGCGGCAGGGTATATGTGATGGTGATATTAAGCCAAATAAATCCACAGATGCAGCTGCACTAGCAAAATGGGAAGTTAAGAATGCCAAAGCATTAGCTCTCATTAAATCTTTTGTCAATGATGAAATGTATGTCCTAACTACCTCTAATTATGGATCACTTATGAAATAACAAGTCTCCACTTACAATAAAAGCTATTCAAACAACTAACGATTCTCCTAAAATAGAGCCTAAGATACGACACATTTGTAGAGTCATATCTTTTACAACAATATACTAATTCTAAATGTCTTCATTAAATAATTAAATGTTCTAGATTAATGATTATTAATTTAATATCTTAAATTAATAATTATATTATTCTAACTTAATAACCTATGATAATATTTATTTTTGGATCATCTAATATGGAGGTCCTCCTTCCCATGTTGAATCTTTGTCTCTGTCATCTTTTCCTTGCCCTTTTGTACCTGCTTTGCTGATGAAGAAGGCAAGGCCCCTCCCACAATTCGTGGGGCAAATACCTGCCTATGGACTCTCTAATAAATGTGTGTCAAAGTGCCCAAATCAGCCCCTTTAGGCTTGATGACCTCAACCTGTCCAATCTGCTCTTGCTCTCTGATTTCATCTTTGTTAGGTGAATGGATATGCTCATGAAATGGTGATGATGGAGGTGAGAGTGAGGGTGACTGATCAGATGAGGATGAATGATCTATGGGCCGAGATGGAGGAATGGAGGTGGAAGGGTGAGATGATGAAGGGATACTTTGAACATTCTGAGTAGATGAATTAGTGAATATGGGATTGGTTGTGAAGGTACTCTGGGCAATGTTGAGCTCTTTGAGATGATAAAGGACTATGATTTTAATGAGGGAATGATGAAAGAGACTCTTCATTTGGTGTTCATACGCACTTTTCTGGACAATGTAGGCCATCTTATCAATGCTCCGGAACAAATAGTAGGGTATATTGAGCATTTTTACCCTAGTAAAATGCATTAAAAGCCAAATGTGATAGGAATAAAGCCTAGAAAATCTACCTTCACATGAAAATTATTTCATGATAATTTTCATCATGGGAGCATATTTGTCTAGTAGGTGAGAAAAAGGAAAATAACCCTTTTCATTTCTGTGCCTTGGTTTTATGAAAGGCTCATAATAATGTCTCTCCAACTCACCTTGTTTAAACCATTTCTCCCTAACATTTGGGATTCCAATGGCAGCTGATATAATGGCAGTAGATAAAGTAAAAATGACACATGCTAAAGTGACTTGGTTGTCTTGGAGTTTAGATATGAAGAGCCTAGTCAACATAGGATGGTGTTGGACTGCTTGAGCTTGCTCACAGAAATCATAACAGCTTAGATATTTGAAGGATGTCACAGCCATAGAAGATGCCAAGAGTTCCCTGAGACCTATTGGCTCAAATCTAAGTATCTTGCCTCCATTGTGTGTTTTCTTGACCTTTGTTTCTTCTTCCTCTGTTTCTTCTTTCTCACTAAATGGTTTATATTCCTCTTCTGCCATAATGTTGTAATATCAAACCCTAGGGAGGTATAAGGTAGTTGGAAAGTGGTTTTTTGGGAATAGGAAACGGGGAAAGGGAAATATGAAAGAGATGGGTAAAGGGATGTATGTAATGGAGGAGGATATGGGGTATTAATATGATAGACTTTTGGGATGGGGAAATTGTTTGCAATGTAGGGGGTTTGGGAGCCTAGGTAGTTGTACTTGTAACACCTAGGACTTAGGGTTTAGGTACAAAGGTTTAGAGAGTATTTGGGATAAAAGGGATTAGGGAAAGGGAATAAAGGTGTAGGGGGTGTATGAAAGTGTAGGGGAGTTAAAATTTACGAATTGAGAGTGCAAGGGTAGTTTTTAGGGAGATACTAGGGTTTAGATGTGAAAATAACACCAAGTCTTCAACAAACTTCCAAAACACCATGAGAAAGATTTGAGGAAGAGACATGTAGTCTTCAGCATTTACTTACTTGTGGGAGGTCGAATGCAACTTTGGTGGCGCTGAGGAGGCAATTTTAGCTCTTCTGGACAAACGTGCAGCGCTTGTGGTAAGTGCGTAGCGCCTCTGGCAAGCACGCAGCGCCTAAAGGGAACGCGCAGCGCCCATGGCAAGTGAGTAGCATCGAGCAAGTGCAGTACGTCTGTGGAGAACACGCAGCGCCAGAAGAGAACGCACAGAGCTTGCTCTGTTTTGCCGATTTTCGCCCAGAATTATGAAAAATGGTCTCTTGGGGGTTTGCTCAAGAAATGATAAGAAACAAATGGAGTTGAGTTAGATGCTAGGAAGGCCTTTATAAACAAATGAATTTGATCTTTTAGCTTTAAAACCCACTTTCTAATGTTTCATTTCACCTTTTTGAAAAGCTTGCTAATTTCCCTTTACTTTTTGATTTTCTTTTTGCAGGTTAATGATGCATGGACTTTTGGCATTCTTGACATTTTAATTTGCTTGAATGAAGTTGGCACATAGTTCTTTGAGTTGACAGCTTTAGGAACAGTAACTTATTACATATAATGAACATAAAATTACATGATGAAATAAGCATTTCTCTTCACATGGTGAAGAGATATTATTTGATCACCCTTTAGTTGTTGGTCTTATGCAATGGAATGGAGTTTTATTGGAACCTTAGAAACCCTAATGACCTAATGAAACCTTGAAAAACCCTAAAAGACCTAATGAGCCCTTGAAGGACTAAATTTCAAGATCACATGACTGATGTGATGGCATGATGTCATTAACTTTATGGACAATGGATACTCAGCAAGGTTGAAATGAGCCAGCAAGGGGTAAATTTCTAAAAGGAGTAAAGGAAACCCTAATTCAACCTTCAATGACCAAATTTTTGCATGACGATGGATCCCTAATATGATATGAAAAGAGGATTTTTTATCACTGATGGCAGTATGCAGATACTGACACTAACAGTAGGCACTTCCTCTACACAACCACGATGAAAGCACATATCTCGTCTATCTTAGCATGCAGCTGTTGCGCCTGCTAGTGCTACTACTTCTATAATTGTAGTTGGAGATGGTGATGAGGAGGAGCCATGGGTTTCCCTGTCTGACTCTGATTCAGAGTCTGAGCCAGATGATGTTGGCTTCTCTAGAAGTAGCCAGCAGTACTGGTGACTAGTGATGTTTTACAGTTTTCTTTTGTTGTAGAGGCCATTTAGAGCCTCCTTGGTTATGTGTTTTTGTTTTGATCTCTATATCATGTATGTATTGGACAGTGCACTGGGTGCCATTTTGATATAATCGATATATCCATGAGCCTACTTTGATCATATGTTGTCTTCTCTCTATATTCTAATGCTTTGTGTTTGGAAACATGAATGGAAATCTTTAAAATTATGTTGTATCATAAAAAAATAAATATTTTATGTATTTTTTACAATGACCGAATCATTGAAATCAAATCGGCCGAGTCGATACCGAGTCGGAGTCGGAGCCGGAGCCGACCCTCGGCCAGTTCCGAACCCAAGTCGGAGTTTTAAAACATTGATCGACAAGGAATTAATCTGGGTCGTTGATTAAGTTTTAATCTTGGTCGTTGGAGGTTCAAAAGAGGATTATAAGAAGAAGTCGATGGGTAGATGGAGAATACACTTGAGATCGATTTCCCTGGAGGGTTCGATTTTCTAGAGGCAGTAGCCGAAAGAGTTCGAGCCAGAAGGGAAGAAAAGACAGAGAGGCAAGAACAGTGATCAGGAAAAAGTTTTCCAGTTTTGGAGAGGCAACAAAAAGAGGCCGAGTTATTCCCAGTGAGGCAGCGCAAAGGTTTTCGTAGTCAACTTTAGAGGGCAATTCGATTTAGCTGGGGCGGGGGAAATGATTCAGCTTCCATAGGCCTGGAAAGTATTTCAAAAGACTGGAGAATCATTTTCCTCAGCAAATACAGGGATAACAACTTGATTAGAGGCAGTTTCGAGCTAGATATCCAAGGGTCCGCGCAAACACTGCATAGAAGCCAGCGTGAGGGGTCTAGGAGGACGAGTTTCTGAAGCGAAGTTGTGTCAGGGTTGCTTGTGGAGGAAGGGATATTCCCTTAGATAATTTCGACCAGATTTACTTCTTGTGGATTGCCAATTTTCGACATCCAGATCATACTCAAAATTTCACTATTCCTTAATAATATAAAACCTTCAACTGCTACACCGGTTTTCCCAAGTTGGGTTTTTCCAAGGACATTTGTCCAAAAAATAACAATGTTAACTTTTTATGTGTGCGCTAGCATATTTATCAGTTTCTAGTGTTATTATTTTCTGCAATTTTATTTGTGAAGGTTGCAGTGTGATTTATTCAGTATTTTCCGTAGCAAATAAATTGTTTTTTTTTTTTTTTAACAGAGTCGGTTACTTTTGTATTATAAAATTCAAAACCATAGTTCTAGTACATAGATATCGGGGGTTTGGGCAAAGAGGATCAAAACCAGGTGCGCAGACCCATTATCCTCTTTTCTGCCTCTGTGACTGAAATTAAAAAAAAAACGGCTATATTCCCTGATGAACGCACCACATAACCGACAGAATTTACAGACCATAAGTAATTAGGGGAGTTTCTGAGTGACCGAGTCATCAGGGAGGGGGTCTCTCCTGGCGCCACTAGCTTTTGTGGAGGTCTCAGCTTGGAGGCTTTGAGCAAAGGCTTTGATCTGCTCTATGGCTTCTTCCATATGGCTGCACCTGCCCTTCAGATTTTCGATTTCAGCCTTCTGTTTCTCGAGTTTCTTCCTCTTTGATCTGGTGTCTGCTTCATAATCATCCTTCAGGTCACTGAGCTGCTTCACGAGTCTGTTGATCATAAAAGTATGGGTTTTGCACATAGTGCAGTCTTTGCTGTAGAGCCTGTCGATATTGATGGTAGGTTCATTGGGATTTTGCTGATCAGGTTGATCTGCCATGATGTGAGAAAGACTGTAAGTGGCTGAGCAGAGAGGAGAATGGAGGGGAACGGGGGAAAGGGAGGGATGCGAAGAGGGGTGCTCAGACAGGAAGAGAGCTGATGAGGAGGGGACTGGGAGCGTTGGAGGGTGAGGAGGAAACCCTGCGAAGAGGAACCGGGGTCTCTGCTGCGAAAAACACACAAGAGATCAGAGGAAAATAAAATCACGATACAGACACTAGCTTTTACCAAAGACAGAGAGCGGCGAGCTGATACTCGATAGGCTGCATCCAAGAGAAATCTACGCTTGGTGGAGTCACTGAAGAGGAGCCTAGCATTGATCTGAACTGTGGAGAGACTGAAGACCGGGCTGCTATAAATAGATACAGTGAAACTATCCCGATGCTTTGCCCAGCTCTGAGAAAATCTGATCTTGGGAGGGGAGAGATCCTCCTGAATGATGGCGCTGCTGTCTATGAGCCTGCTGAGGGGATGGGCTCGATCATGCCTCCTGATTCTGGCTGCGCTGCTCTGAGGCTGGTTCATGCTGAGACAGAACATGATGATCATTTCCAGATCCTGAGGGTGGATTGTAGTCCTTAGCTGCCAGTTTGGGATCTCGAGGCGAAAAGGAGGAGAGTAGGGAGATTTGGAGAAGGATCGAATCCGCAGAAGGAGATGCCTGAAGTGACGTGTATGCCTGGGTGGAGGAGCCTGCCTATGGAATGACTTTTTCATAAACTTGATCATTTTCCTTAACCTGACCTGTCTGCCTGCCTGTTGCGTTGTTAGCTTGTTCATCTGCCTCTGAGTTGTTTTCTCTGAGAACATGCTTGAAGGTGACTTCACTGATACTCCTGATGTTCTCCATTATCCTTCCTTTGACTCTGTTTAGTGCAGTTTGCTTGAATTCTTTCCCTGAGGACATGGACGCTATGATAATTGCGGAGTCCCCCAAGATGAGAAGGTTTTGGAGGCCTAAATTTCGGGCGATGGAGGTTCCCAAGAGGAGGCTGTAGGCCTCAGCTTTGTTGTTGGTCATGGATCCAAGACCCCATTCATATTTGACTATGATTTTCCCTTGGGAGTCTTTGATAATTCCACCAGCCCCGGCTAGGCCCGGGTTATTTTTTGATGCCCCATCAAAGTGAAGGGTTGGTCTTCTTTGTTTTTGAATCCAGTTTTGAACTTCTTCCTTAGTACCTCTCAGCTTCCAATCCTGATTTCCTTTTCCTATGTTTGACTTATTTTGGATTTTTGCTTCATAATTGAATTTGCTCATCCATTCTTTAACCTTTGCATCTGTCTGCTCCGAGTCAGTCTGGTTGATACCATTGGTTTCAATGGTCTCAGAAATGAGTGCTAGCGTTTTGGCTATGGTTCTAGAAATACAGGGCTTCCTATCATTAAAAATGCACTTATTTCTGGCAATCCAAATCTGCCAGCAAAGATTTGGGGGGATACTGTTCCACATTCTTGAGGCTAGGTTCTTTCTTTTGTTGGTTTGAGGAAGACATTTCCCCCAGCTCTTTTGAAGGGTAGCGATCTGATTGGGAAGTTCTCCAGTGTTTAGAGGGCTGGCTATGAGATTCCAGCAAGTTCTTGCAAAGGTGCACTCTATAAAGAGATGGCTACAACTTTCCTCCGCCTTCCTGCACATACAGCAGATTGAGGGACCTTGGATGCCCTTCTTCCTGAGGTTTTCCGCAGTAAGGATTTTTCCATGAAGGAGGGTCCAGTTGAACAATTTAACCTTAGGCAGGTTTTCGGTTCTCCAAGCAACTTTGTGTAGGAACCAGTTATTTATTGGAGGAGCATTCTGGAGGGCTCTATATCCCTCTTTGACCGTGTAACAACCTCCACTGGGATCCCAGATAAACTTGTCTTCTGACATTCTATTAGTGGGAGCTGAGCCAATGAGAGAAGATTTGAGGTCAGCCCAGATGTTCATGAGGTCATTGGGGAAGGCGAGAGATTTCCATCCTTTCCAACAGTTCTGTTCCCACAGAGAGATGTCATAGATAGATTTGAGGTTTGCCTCCATCATCCATTGTTGCAGGGGCCTGAACTTAGGGAGAGCACCTCTAGCCTCCGAGCCCATAATTCTGTCATCCCAAACGCTGATTCCTCTACCATTGCCCGGTGCTCTTGAGATATAGGGTTTGAATTGGGGGAGAGATTTTTCGATAAGCTTCCATATAGGGGTGCAATGTCTGTCCATAATAGTTTCAGAGAGGATATTGCTATTGACCCCGTTCAGGTATTTTTTCTTTATGATCTTTGTCCACCAAGACCCTTTTTCACTAAGGATCCTCCAGATCAGTTTGAAACCCATAGCTATGTTTGCAAGCCTTGGGACTCTAATTCCCAGCCCTCCTTTTTCTATGGTAAAGTGACCTTGCTCCATTTAACCAAGCTAAATTTTTTGGTGTCTTGCTTTCCTCCTTGCCACAAAAAACTTCGAATTATCAGCTCCATGTGCTTATGGATGCTTGCTGGAGCAAGAGAGGTGGCAAATTGATAGATTGGGAGGGCTGAAAGAACAGCCTTGATAAGAATTGTTCTACCCGCTAAGTTGAGCCAATACATTCCCCAGCTCTGAAGTTTCCCTCTCAGTTTTTCAATTAGTTTTACCCATATCTCAGATTTGATAGAGTCCTTGGCTAAAGGCAGCCCCAAATACTTGAAATGGGACCAGTTCCCTTGGGCAGGGATCTCCATGATTAAAGAGATTCTCTGGGTTATGTGTCTTGGGACATTCCAAGTGTAAATCATGCACTTGCTGTTGCTAAGTTTACCTCCAGAGGCTTGGAGGAAGAGGTCCAAAGTTTCCTTGAACCTTTTGGCCATCAGACTTGAGGCGCCCCCTATTAAAAGGGTATCATCCGCGAAAAGGGAGTGATTAATCCCTTTGGCTCCTCGGACTATGTCTATCCCTGTTATTTCCTTTAACCTTCGCTTGTACTCCAGATGCAAGCTTAAAGTTTCAGCCATGATAATGTATAGAAAAGGAGAGAGCGGGCATCCTTGCCTCAAACCTCTTGAACTCTTGAAGGCAGAGCAGGGCCTACCATTGATGAGGGGAGCTGTCCAATTGGAAGAGATGCATTCCATGACCCTGCTGGTGAAGTGCTCGGAGATACCAAACTTCTTCAAAACTGCCTGCAGGAAAGAGTGGTTAACCCGGTCAAAGGCGTTCGCCATGTCGAGTTTGATGATCATGCCCCTTTCGTTTCTAGAAATACTGCTGTGAATAGCCTCCTGAATGAGGATAACATTGTCCGTTATATGTCTTCTAGGGACGAAGCCTCCTTGATTCATCGAGATGATGGAAGGGAGAATTTTTTTGAGCCTGTTTGCCAAGATCTTGGTGATGATTTTGTAGGATACATTGCACAAGGATATAGGGCGGAATCTATCAAAAGATTGGGGGTTAGGGTCTTTAGGGATGAGGGCCAGATGGGAGGATTTTATGTTGCTGCCCATTTTGCATTTAGTGAAGAAGTTTTTTGCCATTCTAATATAATCCTTCTTGATGATTTCCCAATGAGTTTTGTAAAAGGCCACTGTGAAGCCATCGGGGCCAGGCGCCTTGTCTGATGGCATGCTGAGAATTGACCATTCTATTTCCTCCGTAGTGATTTCCTTGTCCAGATCTGCACTTTGGGCTTTTGAAATCTTGTTATCCATTATGTTGAGGAAATCCGGATTTTCTAAGTAATTAGGATCAGCAGTTAGGAGGGTTTGGAAATGCCTGGACGCTGCGTCCTTGATCTCCTCTTGTTCAGTTAGGACCCTTTCTTCCACCTTTATCCTTTCGATGTTATTCCCTGCTCGCCTTAGCTTGAGGCTATTATGAAAAAAGGAGGTGTTTTTGTCTCCAGAATTGAGCCATAGGCATCTAGACTTCTGCCTTTGCTCTTCCTCTTCCATTCGATTCTATTTATACAGTTCCTTATACAGATCATTTTCCTTCCTTTGGTCTTCTTCAGTATCTTGGACGCATTCTTTTTCTTGATTCCACTGAGCTAGCTTCAGTTGAAGATCAGTTTTCTTTCTTCCTTGCTCTGCTGCGAATTGCCTTGCCCATTGCTTGATGGTTGTTTGAAGGTGTTTGATCTTAGTTTCCCATATGAAGTGAGGGGAACCCGTGATGTCCATGGCCCAGTGATCCTTGATCAGCTCTCTGAAGTCCTCGCTGCTGTCCCACACTTTGTTATACTTAAAGGGTATCGGCCCCGTGTAATTCCCTTTGTCCAAGCGCAGCGCCACTGGTTTGTGATCTGAAATGTAGCCTTGGCTGACTGTACTTTGAATCCTTTGGAAGTTGGCCACTATTCTCTCTTGTGCCAAGATACGATCCAGCCTTTCTTTGATATTGTTTTTTCCGGTCCTCTTATTTGACCATGTAAACCGTCCATTTTGGGGTGGGATGTCGACTAGACTGTGGGCTTGGATAATTTCTTCCAAAGCTTCTCTTGAAGGATCAGCATAAAAGTTCCCTCCCATCTTCTCTTCTGCGTTCCTTATTAAGTTCAGATCACCTCCCAGGAAGATATTCCTTTCCTGTGCAGTCACTAGATCTGAGGAGATTGACTCCCAGCACGAAGCTTTCTCTCTAAAATGAGGGGGGGTGTAGACATTATAAATTGAGTATTCTTCTGTCAAGGTTATGTTTTGCATGTCTAATCTGATCCACCATCTGTTCTGCTTGAAGTCTTTGAGTTTCCATCTATTTTTGTTCCAAATTGTCCCTATTCCTCCTGAGGCTCCCACTGCACTTATTGCTATTCCTTCATAACTTCTACTTCTTTTCATGCTGTCTTTGAATTCTTGTTCAGTAATTTTGGTCTCCTGGAGTAGGAGGAAGTCCGGTTGTTCTGATTTCAAAAGGTCACGGACTGCATTAGCTTTTAGGGAGGAGCCCATCCCCCTACAATTCCAAGAGACCAGGATCATCATTTACCTTGTTTGGTGTGGGCCCCTGATTTCTCCTTCATCTTCTCTCCACTTCCTTTTGTCCTGTCTAAATAAGTGTCCATTGGCTGTTGGGTCCCCGTAGCCATTTCTTTTGCAGCTGTCTCATCCCTTATCTCTTTGTTTGACTTTCTTCCTACTTTTCTTGGAGGATCAGTGGAGGTGATGTTCTCTTTCGACTTGTTCCTGGTCAGTATTCTGCCCACTAAAGGGGGGGGGGGAGCTTTGGGGGGGGGAGGAAGGGGTTTCCATGGGACCTTTCGGGGAAGGGGGAGGGGAGGGAGGGTCTTCTGCCGACAGGAATTCGAAAGGATTGGAGGAGGAAGGGAAGGAAGGATCATTTCCAGAGGGTTGAGAGGGGGGGATAGGGGAATCAGAAGGGGGTTTTGAGAATGCTCCTGGAGGGGGGTTTGTTTTTTTCCTCTTGACTGTTTCCCAGGCTTCTTCTGGAGTTTCTGCATTGTTATTAGGTTCTATTGATTTAGATTTACTGCATCTATTAGCAAAATGCCCGTATTCATGACAGACCTTGCACTTGAATGGCAGCTGCTCGTAGTCCACTTGTTGAATATGCGTCCACTGGTCGACTTTGAGTTTGATAGCTTCTGGTAACCCTTTCCCCAGATCGACTTCAACGCAAATCCGTGCGCATGCGTGCATATTCTCCTTGGGCTCAGATCTATCAATGTATTTCCCAACAGCGTTCCCAATGGCTTTTACAGATTCGTCTCCCCAGCAGTGTAGAGGCAGGTGGGGAAGGCGAACCCAGACCGGGACAGCATTGGGAACATCCATCTCAGGATCGAAGTCGGGGGTCCATCTGTTAAGGTAAAGACCTCTGGTATCCATAAAATACGGCCCGTTCCGGAAGATGAGATTGCGATCCTCCACTGATTCGAATAGGAAGGTGAAGAATCCCCTTCCACAGAACCTTATTGCTATCTTTCCTTGGACCATCGAGTTCCAGTTTCTTTCCACCCAGCGCTGGACTGTGCGGGGAGAAGGCCATAGTCCCGTGAACTGACCTACCAGGCCTCGTTCTGCTAGTGCAACAACAGCTCTCCTCGGAAGGGCTGGAGGGAGCGAGACTTCCGGGATTTCATCAAGTTTTTTGATAAATTTTGAAGCAGTAGGGCGGATTTTCTCCGAAGCATTCTCAGGGATGAGCGAAGCAAAGGACTTTTCAAGGTCATCATGATCCTGAAATGGAGGATCCATGGCAGGGAAGGGCAGCAGCGCAGAGGTCGCTCCCGCGAGAGGTCAGAGGGAGGGCAGGAGGCCCTGAGGAAGTGAGGGGCAGGAGGCCCGGTCAGACAGCAGAGGAGAGGCAGCCCAGCAGCAGAGCTGCCAGGCGCGAGCGCACAGAGGGAGGTCAGGCGCAGCAGGGCGCGGGGTCGCCAGAGCGCGCGGCGGGCTTTCTTAGCCTCTCAAAGATTGGGTCCTACACTCTCTTGCATTCATGAAAAAGCTTTGTTTTGTCTTTGATGATGGGTGGAGAATCTTGGAGATTCTTG
This sequence comes from Pinus taeda, assembly GCA_000404065.3. Taxonomy (NCBI): domain Eukaryota; kingdom Viridiplantae; phylum Streptophyta; class Pinopsida; order Pinales; family Pinaceae; genus Pinus; species Pinus taeda. The sequence goes on from APFE030117506.1 coordinate 103,833, forward strand.
GATAGTTGGGGTACTTGTTTCATTTCTTGGACATTGATGATATTTTGATGACAGGTTGATTGATCATGGGATGATACATAATGCCTTTTGGAGCAGCCTATGTTTTGAAGCATGATATTGGCTTCATTTCAGATTTTTGGGCATCTTCATAGTTCCCAATGCAGTTCACATATCATGAGGCATTTCACATATCATAAGCCAGTTCACATTTCCCAAGGTAATGGTCCAAACAATTTTTTCCTATTTTTTATGTACCAGGGCCTCCCACACCATGCCACATCCTAGATTTTTGACTTCTCATCTTGTTTTGCTCATTTGAGGCATGTGTCACCTAATTTGAAGGGACGTCCACCTTGGAGACTACATGGGGTCTTATTTTGGCATGTGTGGCCTTTTTTTGGCCCTTCCATGACTTGAGGAGGTGGTTTGGCATGTTTTGGGGAAGGTCATTGCACCTTGGAGACCTCACGCTTTCCCATTATAGATGATTTATAGGAGGTCACCCACTTCTAGAGGGTTTTTCCATTGCTTTTGGAGCCCCTTCTCATTTGAAGACTCATGTGCCCAATTGGAGGATTGTAGGGGATTTACATTATGCTTTTATGGAAGGATTTTAAACTTGTACGTGACGTATGTGTTGAGAAATTTAAGGGCAATACAATTGATCTATTTCTCTTTACTATGATAACTGCTTGAGATATTATTTGCCTTCAGATTTAATAGATATTATTATTACCATGTAGTGTTATCATCAATCAGCTATCAAAACAAGAAAATCAACCATGCACAAGTACACAAGATATTGGCACCGTGCCAGGGCAAAAGCCTCTCCAAAACTTGAGAGGAAAAACCCTTGAACTCTTTCTTATAGAATCTTTATTGAGAAGTTACATGACCCAGAAAATGCCTTCAACATCAAATGATAATAGCTCAAAATGTGTACCCAATCATGCTTGATCAATTCTGCAATGAATCATTATGACATTCTGCACCAAAATAGTTCGGATAGGCTCTCCTAGCCTCGATCTATCCTTGCTTCACATGTAGATGTCTCATGTGTTGTCAAGGTTACGAATAGAGCTTATCTTCAAGGCTTTCACAAGGTAATTATGTTGACTATCACCGTAGCGAAGGAAGAGGCCCGAGATTTCAGAACATATACATGTATGTGGATGAAGTTAGGGCTCTCCTAGCCCTACGTTACCCTCACACTTTCCAATAACAGTCTCCTTGTCTTGATTGCGACCAAAACTGCCCTTCAAACCCTTCGCACAGTTAGGTAATGCAAGACCCTAACCCTGATCTGTTATGCCGTGATGAGGAGCAGGCTCGGTGGTGACTCCACATGAGGGGACAAACTTCCTCATTTGCTGCGGCTATCTTCCCTTTCCTCAACCTTAAGACTGCTTCCCTTCAACATGAGAGATCAAACTTGAATTGCGTTTTGGAGGAGTCACATTTAGCCTATAAATAGGCTTGCCCTCTCATCTTATTGAGCCAACGTGAGTCGAGATTAGGCCGACATTTACTTTGATTAATTAGCTGAGCCAACGTGAATCCATAGCCTTTGAGCGGTTTTCTTGAGTAAATCTGTGGGTACACATTTGAGTATTTCTTTGATGATCTAGATAAATAATACATGGCTGTCTTCACTTATTACATGACTTGTCTTGAGTCCCTTTAATTAGAGAAAAATAATTCTTTTAATACAAAAATACATTAATGCATAATTTGACATAATGAAGACCGAACCTAGTTACACTATTTTCAACACTTCCTCTTAACTAGGGAGGTATTCATTTACACATGGTACATGGACATTCTCAATACAAGAGTTCTTATAAGTAAAGAGTCGGATTAGTTATCCATCTATTATAGTATCATTTCAACCAACATTGTTTCCATATAGCAAGGCCTTGACTAACAACTCTATCTCTCAAATAGATTAGAGCACACACTGTTGGCGAGACGAATGACTGATAGGCACACATCATCATTGTCTCTCTTAGGGTCATACCCACCCGGGTGTTCTCCGAGTATACCCTACTAGGACTATTCTCATCTTGGGTTCCCAACCCTTAAGAATATCGGTCCTCTTGCCCACTCTTGTCTTGGATGCCCTACCACATCCTCAAAGAGTGTCGGATGCCAGATGATTACACAATCCTCCATTCTTTATTCCAAACTGAAGACAAGAATGTCGTGTCTAACTCTCCCTCTTAACCAGGGATGAGTTCCAAGTTTCTCTTCACTTAGAAACTTGTTCGAGTTCCTTTACTCATAGGAACTTCCTAGAGCTTCCTCTTACCCAGGGACTCTATCATCAGTGCTTTATAGGGTCTTCTAGTTGACTGATGATTCAAGACTTCAATGTCATCAATTTCTTCATATGTAGGGTCAGCCATCCATCACTTTCCTTCATCATGTCATTCCTTCTTTCCCAGAAAGTATCCTCCTTGGCTTCCTATGTGGGGCTCATCTGTCTTCACTCTTCTTCAACAGTGATTGCTCTGGATCACAAGGTACATAGTTGTGACATCCTTCACAACTCTCCTTTCCTTGATCCTGCACACATACCCAGACTTTTCCAAGAGTCAGACACCAAAAACAAATTACATGTTACCTTTTGGTGATGGCCTTCTTCTAGTGACATCTTCTTGTAGGCATCAATTATCTCGCATACATGTTGACACATCGCCCAATGATATCCATTATCAAGCGTCCTCATCATTTCAGACTTCCATCAGAGTCTTCACATCATTCTGGGAGGTTTCCTGGTCAAGTCTTCATGATCCTTCTGGATGTTGACTGCCTTCGTCATGATTGCACGTCTCACGATTTCTTTCATCATCATGTCTTTCATTCCTAGGAACTCTCATAGTTCTTCAATGGTCATCAACTACCTTATACTACATTATGAGGACATATTATTTTGATTTCATTTAGTCTGACTTATGTCATTCTGCATCCTTTCAGAGGAGGAGATCTTTTTCTTCTTGATCATGCTTGATCCGTTTTATCTGCAACTTCAGAATATGACTCACAATATCAATTACAAATATAATCATAATCATACATACCTAATTTTCCTTTAGGTATCCTTCAGCAGCTTCCTTGATTGAACGGTTCTTCAATCCCTTGATCTGCTTCAGTCCCTTGATCTCTATCACTTTTGCTACAACATTAACTTCATCACTACAACACTACCATGATCCACACTGCTGAAATATCATGATCTTCACCACTGCAGTTAATGTTGTTACTTTGTCACTGCTCCTTGACAATCCTAGACAGCAATGATGACCGAGGTAATAGTGTCAAGAGTGTATGCTTCTCTATCCGAGATCCCTTATCTTAGCCGAGATCTAACACCTACAGGTAGGCCGAGAGTATATCTTTATCTAGTATACATGTATCTATATACTGCCTCCTTGTTCATCAAGTGATCATTAAGATCTTTACATGTGATATGCTTGCTGTGACAGATCCGTATACTAGGCCGAGAATGTAATTCCTGTCACTCTTGATCACTGTTCTCATTGCATCATTACTTGGAGATACATCACAACTATCCCATGTGCCTCGACTGCCACCGAGATCTGATTCAAGGACTATTTCTTGCTATGCCGAGATTATGAGAGCGACAATATTGAGATTCTCCTTAAGGCGAGACAGTGAGACTGAAGGTATACGAATACTTGTAAGGATTCTGAGATTCTTTCTATCACACATATATATAGTATATACCTTGACTGTCATGAAATAGATTTACCAAGATGTGATGACATTCTTTTCTGCCCTGTGATCCTTGCATTTCATTTAAGCCAAGACTGTGATAGCACATTGATCTCCTTTAGGCCGAATATGTTTAGCCTAGACTTAATGCCAGTACTGCAACCTCATCCAAGATCTCCTCTGCTCTATTTTTCCGAGATCTGCACCAGCAATTCGAGTATATGTTTAGCCCAGAACTTGCCTCATGGCTATGTCCTCATCGAAGTTACTACTGCTCCATATAGCCTAGGTTATGACTGTGGCTTCCTCTTGATCACTGCGGTTACCCTCTACTGTGGCTCCTCTCCATGACTGCGGTCTCATACTTGACTGTGGCTTCACCATTGACTGCAGCCTTCAACCTTCACTGCGGCCTTTACCCTTGACTGCGGCCTTATCTCCAAGCAAGTTCTGTTCCTTTAGATCATGGATATGTCGAGAATCACTGCGATTCATTTTATGGTAATGCAGAGAGTATATTTCTCATAGTGAGACTATTAAATACAGTGAGACAGTGAGACTAAAAGACACTTTCTATTTAAATGATCTCATGTTCTGTCCATGCTCGAGGTAAGGTTCTGAATACATATATCACAGAGATCTTTCATCACAGTGACTCATCGAAGTGCTAGATCTGAGTTTTATCACTAAATACAATCTTGCTGAGATTGTCGTACTGTTTCGCTATACATATCTATTAGGACTGTGACAATATCTTAGATTATCACCCTTACGTTGATGCCGAGACAACAATGAATATTATGATCAAGACTGCAATTGCAATTTCTGAGATTGTAACCAAGAACAACGTCAATTACTGCGGATGGTAGATGTGTTAACAAGGGCACAAATCTATAAGCCATGATTACTGTGCGAGATCCATCATCACTGTGCCTCCGAGATCTTCATTACTGTGCCTCCGAGATCTTCATTACTGTGCCTTTGTCTGAGGTCTTCATTATTGTGCCTTCATGATCTTCATTACTGTGCCTTTGTTTTAGAGCGAGACTGCAGAGAGAGTTCCACCATATCCTGCCTGCACTCATACGAGGTCTTCTACCTACAACCCATTCGTAACCCAAGCCATGCCTTCCTGTACCCATCGACACTTCAGTAGATAACGTGAGTTATTCCTTATGCTGACTTATACTTGCTAATTACTGCATGAGGGAGTTGATCTTCTTTACACCCTTTGGTGATCCTACCCTTTGATACCATGTTGAGAAATTTAAGGGCAATACAATTGGTCTATTTCTCTTTACTATGATAACTGCTTGAGATATTATCTTCCTTCAGATTTGATAGATATTATTATTGCCATGTAGTGTTATCATGAATTAGCTATCAAAACAAGAAAATCAACCATGCACAAGTACACAAGATATTGGCACCATGCCAGGGCAAAAACCTCTCCAAAACTTGAGAGGAAAAACCCTTGAACTCTTTCTTATAGAATCTTTATTGAGAAGTTACATGACCCAGAAAATGCCTTCAACATCAAATGATAATAGCTCAAAATGTGTACCCAATCACTCTTGATCAATTCTGCAATGAATCATCATGACATTCTGCACCAAAACAGTTCGGATAGGCTCTCCTAGCCTCGATCTATCCTTGCTTCACATGTAGATGTCTCATGTGTTGTCAAGGTTACGAATAGGGCTTATCTTCAAGGCTTTCACAAGGTAATTATGTTGACTATCACCGTAGCGAAGGAAGAGGCCTGAGATTTTAGAATGTATACATGTATGTGGTTGAAGTTAGGGCTCTCCTAGCCCTACGATACCCTTGCACTTTCCAATAACAGTCTCCTTGTCTTGATTGCGGCCAGAACTGCCCTTCAAACCCTTCACACAGTTACGTAATGCAAGACTCTAACCCTGATCGGTTATGCCGTGATGAGGAGCATGCTCGGTGTTGACTTCGGATGAGGGGACAAACTTCCTCATGTGCTGCGTCTATCTTCCCTTTCCTCAACCTTAAGACTGTTGCCCTTCAATGTGAGAGATCAGACTGGAATTGTGTTTTGGAGGAGTCACATTTAGCCTATAAATAGGCTTGCCCTCTCATCTTATTGAGCCGATGTGAGCCTAGATTAGGCCGGCATCTACGTTGTTTAATTAGCTTAGCTGACATGAATCCATAGCCTTTGAGCGGTTTTCTTGAGTAAATCTATGGGTACACATTTGAGTATTTATTTGATGATCTAGAAGGACTTACATTCATTACATTTATAAATAATACATGGCTGTCTTCACTTATTACATGACTTGTCTTGAGTCCCTTTAATTAGAGCAATTTCTCTTAATACAAAAATCATTAATGCATAATTTGACATAATGAAGACCAAACCTAGTTACGCTATTTTCAACAATACGAAGCTGTTTTGGAGGAGCTTCCCTGTTGGGATGGTTTTATGTCATGATTTTGACGAAGTGTTTGCCTTGAAGGCTCATATATCCACCTTAGAGGAGAGACTTGAAGGGCTTGACTTACATGTTTTAAAGAGTTCCTGGAGTGTCTAGATAGTCTGGGGGCGTCTAAAGGATTATGTGGCATCTTGGGTACTCATTCTTCTTACTTTAGAGGAGACATCTCTTTCTTTGTGGCTATTTGTGCGTTCATTGTTGTATGGGTGGCTGGACCACCTTACTTTATGTTGTTTAAGAATAATTAATTGTAGAAGTGAATTTGCTTTTCTTAGCCTATATCTAAGGATCGCTCATGAGATAATATTATTTTAATGTAAAGGAAAGTGAGGATCACTCTATATAAGAAATGCCTTTCCTCATTATCAGTCATGGTTGGATTTTTTGATCTTCCACTCCTTGGAGCTTAAATTGACGTATTTTTCTTAGAGCATATGATGGTGTAAAGGTTTGTTTCTTTGTGGATAATTGCTGTCAATTCTGAAGCTTCTTGCTCTTGGCTTTAGTTGGCGCATAAGGATTAATGGTGAAATGTTCAAGTCTTATACAAGCCTTCACGATTGACCCATTTGAGGGGTATGCCTACCACTTGGAAGGAAGATGTTCTAAGGTTCCATTTCTTCTTCCTTTTTAGTTTGTTGATTATTTGGTGCAATGCTTTGTTCTTCCTTGTGGATCCCTAGAAAAAGTATCAAGTAAATTTGTTATGACATACTTGATCTTGTTTAGTGAAGGTTTTCCATTCGTTAAAGAAATAGGCCATTCTTTTGGATGGTTTCTTCTTGATTTCATAAGCCATTTGATTCATTTTGGATCCATTGCCATGGTTGGATTTGGCATTGATCTCTACTTCCTTCCATCACCTATTTTAAAACCCCAAAACCCCCAAAACTTCATTTTACTAAGGCTACTCAAATTCTCCTTGTGCCTCATTGTTTGGTCTCAGTAATCCTGCTAGGGATACCCCCCATGAGGTGGAGGTGAGTTGCCCTGAAGTGAAGAAGATAGGTTACTGAGGTGATCGTGGTAACTATCCCAGTAGTTTCCCTTGAGTTGTACCCCGTGGATTAGGGATTTAATCATTGAGTACAACTTGAGTGGTATCGCAATGGACACTTGGGTTATTGCATTTCTTAAGTTTGTGTTTCCCTTGCTTGTGGATGAATTGGGTCTTGGTGGCGAGATTTGTTGGAGAAGTATATCCAATTTTGATCAAGACCTCATATATTTTATGTAGTTTTTGTCATTCATATTAATTTCATTCTTGAGAAGGATGATGTTATGGCTTAATTCAATGGTGTTAACCATCCTCGATGAATGTTGATATAAAAACTCAGAGCATTTGTTGAGGCTCTGTGTTTGGTTTCAATGTTTTTGTCCTTGATTTATTTCCTTTTCAAGCTTGAATATCTATATAAGATAGGCTTGATCTCTTTACCATAGTTTTTGGTCCACAAAGTTTTAAGCATAGTTAGGTATAGATGTTATTTGAAAACACTATCAATAATATAGGGTAGACTTCAAAACATATTTTGTAGAAGGCTATATAAGTAACATAGTGTTGTGGTTTTGTCTAGGGTTTTGTGTTAGGGTACATAAAAGGAAAAAAACACAATGGTTGTGAAACACAATGGTGGCACGAAAGTGCTTAGTGTGGAGGTTGATTGATAAAGTTCTTATGATAGGGTGTGGGGACCAATGTTCAAGGTTGTGGTAGGTGGCATTTATTTAGTGGTTTGTGAAGGAAACAAAATATGCAAATAAGGAACTCTATTTTTTGAGTAAAGATGCAAAGTACATGAAAAATAAATGCATGGTCATGACATGGAAGAACAAGGTCGTTGCTAAGCAATCTAGATGTTATAACAATACATTGAGATAAGAGTTGTGAAATTGTAGGGATAGGGTTACAATCATAGATGCATGTGTACTGCTCTTAGGAAATGGGAACCTTGTGCCCAATGTTTTCCCATTCCTAGGAGCTTGGGAGTTGTTATTGTTAACACCCATGTTTGCGTCGTTGCAAACTAGAGCGTTAACGACCTACATACTTCATAAGGCTAGTGTGTCGAGTTATTTCCCAAGACAACTTTGCATGAGTCTGATCTAGGTGTTGGTGGTGTCTTTCCTATTCCACCTGGACCCCCACCACTGTCTCTTTCAGTTTTCCAGTTTCCTTAATTGTAGCACAATTTACTATTTTTGGCAGTTTTTCGGGTCTTGAACTTCCGGAGCCGTTTTGAGGCTCTAAACGATGTTTTTTAGGAAAATCAGGGCCAACATGTGGACTCGAAAGTTGTAATCCTCAGATAGATCTTTTAAACGAGGTATTGTGCGCCTCAAACGAAGATCATATGCCAAAGTTACGACCCCGAGAAGTTGTTTGTCGCTTCATCTCCTAGGGTTAGGTTTTTCGATGTTTAGGGTTTTCCATTGTTTCTCAATAATAAATAGGCCTTCGAGCCTCATTGTAACTTAGTTCAGAGGCATGTAGCTGCCACATCTCTTCTTAGAGATAAGCTACCATCGCCCGAGCTAGTCTTATTTCCATTCTATTTGTACGCATATTTCGGTATTTGATATTAATGAAATGAAGTGTTATTTCGGCTGCATCTCTGTATTTATGGTTATATCTCTAATTTGTTGCGTTCTTGTTTAAGTTTAGATTAGTGGTAACAGAGCAGTTTGCTCTTTCTCTGTTTTTCTTTGCATGTCCCCAACGAGGTTGGGATATAAGGAGTTAGGGCTCGAATTGGTCGAACCTTTGCAAGACCAACCTCGCAAATCCCGACGGCCTTCCATGGTGGAGGAGAAGAAAGACGAGGGGGTAGGAGATCCTTTCAGAATCTTGCTTGAAGAAGCCCTCGAGTGACAGAGGGACACGATGATGGACAACTTTGCCCAGATCCTTCAGCGACTACCCAAGGGCGACGCATCTCCTTCCAACAACTACTCTGGAAGCGCCACACCTTTTAAGGTACAAGTTAACTTTGACATCCCCATATTTGAGGGTTACATAGATGCGGACGCCGTAGATAAATGGTTAAATTTGCTAGAAGGATATTTTTATGTTCATGATTTTTCTAGTCGGGAAAAGATTACTTTTGCACTTCTCAAAGCTGACCCCCACGTCAAGGACTGGTGGGAAACTGACTGTGAGAAGAAGGACGAAAGTACACCCTCACTATTTTCGGTCGCACCCACTTGAGATTCGTTCTAAGACGCCATCAAGGAGCAGTACTACCCCGTCGGGAGCTATGAGGATAAATACATAAAGTGGACCACGCTGCGGCAGGGAAGGGACCAAGACGTCCCAGAGTTTTCCAATGTTTTTCATACCCTTAGCAGGAAGTTGGGTATCAAGGATTTTGAGAAACATTTGGTACTCAAGTACTGCGGATGCCTACACAGGTACATCTAGGATGAGATGGAGTTCCTGGACATCACCTCGCTCGGCATGACATACTGATACTCTGTTAAGATTGAGCAGAAGTTTAAACAGAAAAAATGAGGCTTTGGATCTATGAATCTGAAGCAAGGGAAAGGCGCCCCCAAACCGTAGAGCAAAGGGCAAAGCCAAGGCGGGGCGATCCAGGATAACCTGCCAAAGTCACAAGCAAAGAACAACGCTGCGAAGACAAAGAAGGACACGAGAAAGTGGTGTGAGTTCCATAAGAGCTCCACTCACAACACAAGTGAGTGTCGGGCCAAGCAGTCACTGGTGGCTGAGCTGAAAGCTTCCGAGTCAGACTCATGTTTCGACTCTGAGTCAGAACTCGATAAGGGGAATGACAAAGGAAAACAGATCATTGATGCGGAGCCTAGTGCCACTGTGGCCACCACCAAGATCCAGAAGATTGAGCCTCAAGATCCAGAGGAGGGGGACGCCTATTCCACTCACAGATGTGGGTGAAGGGTTCTCCGCTGTAGTTCATTGTCGACAGAGGGAGCCAAAAGAACCTCATTTCAGCAGAGGTTGTGAAGCGGCTGGGCCTACTGACTACAATACATCTGCAGCCATACACCATTGGATGGCTTCACCAAGGACACGATCTCCGTGTCAGCCAACAGTGCCACCTTCCCTACAACATCAAGCCTTTCACGGATGAGGTACTGTGTGATGTTGCTACTCTTGAAGTTTGTGATGTATTATTAGGACAACCATACTTGTGGAAGCGACATGCTGTATCTGAGTCTAAACCCCGCTCTGTTATTATTTCTTTGAGTAGTAAGTTATACAGGATACTGGAGGTAGCCCCGCCTATCGCCGTCTCTTTGATCTCTGCTAAGCAATGTAGTAAGATCATCTCCCAGACTGGGAATTTTGTTTTCTTTCTAATTCACTCTCAAAAAAAGGGGAAGATCGTAGCCACATTCATGGCTCCCGGGAAGGGTTCCTCCACGCAACAGAAGCAAGTGGATACGGTCGTGGAACAATTCAAGGACATCTTCGCCTCACGCACAGGGGTACCCTTGCACTGTCAGGTCAAGCATTCGATCGATTTGAATCCCAGAGCACCTCTACCCAACGAGCTGATATATCACCACTCCATTATGGAAAATGAAGAGATCAAGCGGCAAATCTAGGAATTGTTGCAAAAAGGGCACATCTGACCAAGTTCTTCGCCTTGTGGGTGCCCGATTGTAGTTGTACAAAAGAAGGATGGGACTTGGAGTCTCTGCATTGATTATCGGGCACTAAACAAAATCACTGTCAGGAATAGATATCCAATCCTGACCTTTTGGACCAACTCAAGGGGGCCAAGTATTTCAGCAAAATCGATCTAAAGTCTAGCTATCACCAGGTTCCAATAGAGCCCACAGATGTATGGAAGACCACCTTCAAATCCAGGGAAGACCTTTTTGAATGGTTGGTTATGCCCTTCGGGTTGACAAATGCCCCTGCTACTTTTACGAGGCTAATGGATGACATCTTGCCACCCTTCACCAACTCATTCGTGCTTGTTTATTTGGACGACGTCCTTATCTTCAACAAGAGTTGGGAAGAACACTTGCAACACATTCGACAGGTCCTTCAAAGCCTTTGGTAGCACAAATTGTGTGCCAACTTGGAGAAATGCACCTTTGGCATGAGCCAAGTCCAATATTTGGGTTACATCATAGATGAGCACAGCATGCACGTGGATCTGACTAAGATCCAAGTCATTCGGGATTGGCCAACCCCGACCACTCTAATGGAGCTTCTTAGCTTTTTGGGCCTGGAGGTTCATGTTGGGATTCTCCCATATCACTTGGCCTTTGAGTTAGATTACTAAGGGCAGGGCGAAAGCAAAGTTTTCTTGGTCCGAGTCCTAACAGAAGGCGTTAGTTGAGTTGAAGAACTAACTCTGCTCTGCACCGGTACTCACACTGCCAGACCTACAACAATCATTTGAAATCGAGACAGATGCCTCATGCTATGCTATTGGTGTAGTCCTCACTCCTCACCCAGCAGGGGCATCTAGTGGCCTATCATAGTGAGACACTTTCCGATACAATTCAGAACTACCCTACGTATGATAAAGAGATGTATTCCATCGTGTAGGCTTGCCGAAAATGGAAGCATTACATCTTGGGGAAGGAGACGGCCTTCCACACCGATCACCGACCTCTTCAGTTTATACAAACACAAGGGAAGTTGCAAAACGATTGCCATGAGAAGTGGTCTACATATCTGCAACAATTCCACTTGAACATTAAATACAAAAAGGGTAGCACCAATAATGTTGCAGACTGCCTCAGCCGACCCCTAGTTGCAACACTGACTACTGTTCTCAACTCTTGTGGCCACGAGACCTCTGGATTGCCCCAACTATACAAAAATGATCTAGCCTTCGCCTCCACATACTAGATGCTAGTAGATGGAAAGCAAGTTCTAGATTTCCACCTCCAAGACGCATTATTATGCTACCTGGGCACCTTTGTGTTCCTTCAAGCAAGCGTGCCAAGCTGATTATGGAGGCGCCCTACAGTTGGGTCGCAAGACACTTTTGTGTGGAGAAAACCGTGGCTGTACTACAAAAGTACTTTTATTGGCCCAAACTTTGACTTGATGTTGGGAAATATATCAGATCCTGCACTGCCTGCGCCATTGCCAAGCCAACCATCAAGAAGCAAGGCCTGTACACTCCTCTGCCTACTACCAGCTAGCCGTGGGAATCCATCTCCGTGGACTATATGTCTGGCCTCCCTTCTACCAAGCATGGTAATCACTGTGTATTTGTGGTCGTGGACAAATTTTCTAAGATGGCTATATTGGCAGCCTGCAAGAAGATTATCACAGCAGAGGAAACTGCCAAACTCTTCTTTGAAAGAGTATGGGTACATTTTGGGATCTTGCAGACCATTATATCAAATCAGGATAGCAGGTTCTTAAGCACATTCCGGTCAAGCCTCTGGACACTATTGGACACCAAGCTCACCAAGTCGACTGCCTTCCATCCCCAGACTGATGGCCAGACGAAGGTCGTCATGATAGTGCACATACTTCGCATGTACGACTCCAAACATCCACGAACCTGGGATGAGAGTCTTTCCTATGTGCAACACAATTATAATAAAGCTCTCCATAGCTCAACTGGTCGTAGTCCCTTTCAAGTGGGTCTAAGATTTCAACCATTGTGTCCGATTGATGTTGCCATGCCTCATGTGACTACACAGACATAATCCACACATGTATTAAAAGCAACCAGATTTATTGAACGCATCCAACACATCCACCAATAGGTTCACGACATCTTGGAGAATTCAAATGCCAAGTAGAAGCAACGACATGATCAACATCAGGTGCCACACAAGTTTCAGGTGGGTGACAAAGTTTGGTTGCATTTGCAAAAAGAACTCCTTGGCGGAGCTCATCGAAAGCTCAGATCACTTCGATATGGTCCTTACACCATTACCAAGGTTGTGGGAGACAATGCTTTTGAGCTCAACATTCCCCCATTCTTTGGCCTACACCCAGTGTTTGATGTGGACTGCCTTTGACCATACTTCCCACCATTACTGGACACATCAAACATTGCAGAGCAACTGATACCAACAGAGTTAAACCCAGATTGCATGGAACAGGCCACAACTGATCGGATTATGGACACACAGGTCAAGAACATTCGCCAGCAGAAGATCCAACTATATCGGGTTGTCAAAGCTGGCCAACTCCTGCACCAAGGCAAGTGGCTCACTAGGGACCAAGTTCAACAGAAGTTTCCCCATCTCATGTAGGCACTTAACACAATGGGACCATTGCTTCTTAAGGGGGGAGGACTGATCCAGGTGGATATTGGTGGCCACCTTCTTATTCCACTTGGACCCCCACCACTGTCTCTTTCAGTTTCCTTAATTGTAGCACAATGTACTATTTTTGGTAGTTTTTTGGGTCTTGAACTTTTGGAGCCATTTTGAGGCCCTAAACGACGTTTTTTGGGAAAACCGGGACCAACATCGGTCCTCAAATAAATCTTTCTAACGAGATATTAGGTGTGTCAAATGGAGATCGTATGCCAAAGTTACGACTCCAGGAAGTTGATGTACCAGTTTACTCAAACGGGGCCCATAATTTTGGCACTTCATCTCCTAGGGTTAGTTTTTTGGATGTTTAGGGTTTTTCATTGTTTCCCAATAATAAATAGGCCTTCGAGCCTCAATGTAACTCAATTCAAAGGCATGTCGCCGCCATATCTCTTCTCAGAGATAATCTACCATCGCTCGAGCTAGTCTTATTTCCATTTTGTTTGTAAGCATATTTCAATATTTGATATTAATGAAATGAAGTGTTATTTCTGCTGCGTCTCTGTATTTATGGTTATATCTGTAATTTGTTGCGTTCGTGTTTAAGTTCGGATCAGAGTCAGAGGTGGTTCCCATAGATTTCAGATGTAGGATGGTTTAGTGATATGATCTTGGTTCAGAGTTTCAAATATTGCACAAGTCTTTCCATTAGTTTTGGAGGGGATTGCTATTTTTATTAGTTCTCCTACTATCCTATATTTTAGGAGGCAGAGTTTGGGGGTCCACATGGTAGTGATGATTCCATATTTGGAGTTTGTCTGAGCTCGTGATACTAATGGGCCTTTTCTAGATAACATGCATGATACTTTCTATTTTTAGCAGTTCTAGTTCAGAGGCTTGCATGCCAATTCAGAGTATATATTCTGATTTCTTGTAGAAAGTCGAGTATGATGAGCATAATTTTGTTGACATGCAATTTTTTTCTATTTTTAGCAGTTAGCGATGCAAAGTGACACGTGGCATTTGCGAAGAGGTGACACATGGCTTTTGTGAAGAGGTGACACATGGCATCCATGTAGAGTGGTGACACATGGAAACTTCTAAGAATGACAAGTGGCTATAGGATCAAGTGCATGCATTAGAGAGATGTGCGTATATTTGAGTCGTAGAGATGTGGCATGTGCTAGAGTTTACTGGGCGCATGAATGAGTCAATTGAAGGTGATTAAGGCACATGCATGGGTCAGGGAGTGAGGTGTCATGTTACTGCTCAAATTTGTACTCTTTGTGAAAGTGGGTAAGCAAACATGGGAAACATACCATTGTCACCTTAGCACAACCTCCCGTTCACTTTAGGCCAGCTCCTCGAAACCACAGAGGGTATCCCAATCCATGAAACAAGCTTGCAAAATATATTGTTGTAGGCACTAAGAAATACACTTCATTAAAAAACACCTCAATATAAGTTAGATAGACCAGTGCTAATCTGGTGATAAAATACCTTAAATTTATTCAATGAAGAGCTAGGCATCAATCACCATTTATTAATGAGGGTTAGGAGCTAATTATTAAGTGCTGAAATCTGTCATATGTATGGTACAACAGAAATATAAATCAACAAATTGAAATCACTCTTTAATCTAGAGAGGGTATACCTTTTACCATCCAAGAGTGATATAAAATTGCACAAATCAATGACAAATGATATTACAAGGTTACCTCTTGATTGTTTGTTGCAAAATGGGCAAGCTTGCTGCTGTTCAAAATCTCCAGAGTTTGATTTATAACAGAAAACACAAAAAATGTAGATTTTGGATAAGGAAAAGCCAACCAAGAATGCCGAAAACACTTTTAATGATGAATTTTGGGTGCCTTGGCTAAGGTTAGCAATGAAATATGTGTAAAAACAATCCAGTAATGATACAAGACAAGTTTCAATGATAAACAAATGTGAAATTATCATAAACTAGTATGAAGGGCAGTGAATCCCACTAAGGTTTTACCCAATTTTTTTTGAATTAAAATATATGCAATGTAATTCTGTTAGGAGACAATTTTCACTGTTAGAATGCATTAGATAACCTTGAATAAAATTTCAACAATGAAATAAGAGCTACGGTAGGGTTAGAATGCACCTTTATGGAGGAAACCCTAGCTTTAAGGTTTTGTCGAATCTGATTTGTTTTGTTGTAATTAATTTCCAGATTTAGTAAAATCCTCAAATAAGCCACAAGATGTTAGATACAACCTTCAAGTACAAACCTATGGGGCTAATTTGCCCAATTAGGGTTAGAAATCAACAATTTACTATAAACCCTTGGTCAAAAATGTTTATATTAAGAAAATAATCCATGAACTTTGTTCTAGACAATAAATTTGATGGTTTATTTTTTATATTTTTTTGTATTTTTGTGTTTTATATGACATAAAGAAAGGATAAGGTTTTTTTGCTTGGTTGTTGGGAGTAACCTTAAATGCCTTATTCTCATTTAGGGCTTATGGGGTCAAGTAAGATGCCCCTCCAAAGTTGGTATTTCTATGCTTGTCGATTAGAATAGGGATTAGGGTATCGAAGAGACCAATTAATCGCCTGTTTCATCAAGACAAGATATGGAAACCAAGGCCCTACAAGAAGGGTTTCCTCAAGGGAATAGCCCTCACCAACAAGATCAACCAATGGAATGGAAAAGAATAGCACAACCCTTGTCAAAGAGCACAAACCTAAAGAAAACAAGAGAGTAAACACTTACCACACCAAGGAGATTGTGTGAGTAACAAACCTCAAACTTCTTCCTTCCAAGTGACAAATGTTGCGAATCAATGGATCGATCTTGCTAGCTATTGCGTCATCCACAACAATATCTTTAATGAACCAAGAAAATAACTAAGATAGAGAGAGCTCAAGGGAGTTGACACCGAAGCACCAAATAGAGATCTTTTATTAATGGCTCAAAAATGTTATCCAACAATTCACAACAATTTGGAATTAGAGGAGGGCCTTTATTTATAAATGAGGCTCACAAATCCTCCTCATTCTTTATTCCTTAATTATAGCCTAAGGAATCACTCAAAAATGACTTGTCATCCACACAAGTAAGGAGACCAAGTCAAACATAGCAATATGATGCTTTTACATGCATAAAACCCTCATAAGGGAGGTGATAAAATTCTCCAAAGGGGGCAGCAAGTTCAAAACAATTCCACACAAACCTTAAATAATGTTCATTAACCTTCGAAATATGCCTCAAATAAATACCCATGCGCATACCACAAGTCAAGGTACTTCCATCAGGTGTGGGAATGACTTTTCAAGTCCAAAAATGGGTCATAAAACCCCTAACAAGCAAAGCGATGTCGAACATAAGAGAGGGACAATTTTTCTTTGAGATACAATGTTCCTCTTGAAATGTGCTTGAGAGGCTTAGTTTAGGTTCAAGGAATGTCCCTTTGTCTACTTCACTTCAACATCTAGCCAAGAAAGTCCCAATGACCTTACAAAAGTGCATAAAATCCTCTTTTAGGTGGACGATTTTCTTCTTTTGGACTTGTTGTCGCACAAAATGTCTAGGCATCGCGACAACGCTCAGATCAGGGGCTGTCACCCTGATCCCCAATCTCTCCGTTTAAGCTGTCTCCCTACAACAAGCTAAAGGGGTAGACCCTATGAAAAAAGGAATGAAGAAGAGCTAGTTGGAAGCCAACCAGTTCGGGAGACACAGCAAGGCGATCAAGTACTTGATTAAGGCTTAGCAAGACTTAGAATTTGATTAGATTTTAAACAGTTAATACGAGTGCCTTATGGAGTCAATGATCTTGCCTGGGAAATGAAGACCAAGTAATCGATTGGCAACTGTTGCTTAGGAAACAATGAAACCTATCTATAATTTCACGCTAAAATTCTTTAACAATCGCTTGAAAATATTCGGAAAATGTCTAGCAAGTAACGAGCATTAAATAATCCAAGTAATGACGATAGGTAGATGCAAGATATTCAACAGATGCATAATGTCTTAGCAATTAAATTTTAAGAGATACAAATACTTTAAACAACCACAAAAGTTAAATGCTAACCAATTTAGATCCTAGAATTTAAATGATTATGCTTAGTGACCCAAATCTAGGAAATTCACCACTTTCCAATAGTTAATCTTAAGATATAAAAATTAAGCACATTTAACTATAGAGAAATGACAAATACTAATACCACAAAAGTTCACCTTTAGATTTTATCCTTAGCACAAAACACACCAAGAAGGAATACAAAAATTTGACAAATTTAGTTAGTCCTTTAGGAAATCTTTTTCTCAATATGCTAAGCAAGACTTAATGTGCAGTAAATGATTAATCAAGATTTTCTTTTAATGTGACCAAAGTAAATCGGAAGATTAAATATATTTGAAATTTTTTAATGGGCCAGAGGCCACATAAAAAATTTAAAAAATATCTTTTAACGCTAAAAAATTACTTTTGATTTTAAAAATCTAGGATGTCTCAAAGGCGCATAAAATAAAATTAATGTGAAACCCCTTTTAGCCTTTTAGGAATTTTTTAACTTTTATTTTTTGTTTTGTTTTTTGTTGTTGTTCTTTTGTGTTGTTGTTGTCTAACTTTTTATGATTTTCAAAATCAAAATGAAATAAAAAATAAAATGAAGTGAAATGAAATCAAAATATTAAAAAAAATGAAAACCAAAGCAAAATCAAATGAAATAAAAATAAAAAAAGTATTCTAACCTTAACCCCCTAAACTTTAAAACATATGCATAAAAAGTAAAAATAAAAAGCATATACATAAAAAAAAGAACTAGCTAAACTAACCATACAAACAAAAACATAAGAAAATCGAAAATGCTAAACCCCAACCTAACCCGCATACATAAAATAATAGAAAAATGAAATGAAAAGTCGACACTTTGTATTTGCTGTGTGCAGGTCGAAAGGATGGATGGCAGAAGGGAGATCAGGCAGCGATGGAAGGGAGATGCTGAGGTTGAATGAGTGATGGGAGTGGCCAGCGCGGATAGGCAATGAGCAGCGAGGGGAGAAGGGTACGCAGCTTGACGGGAATGGCTGAAGGTGCAGGTTAGGTAAGAGGGCACGCAACACTGAGGAGGATGGATTGTAGCGAAAGGGATACGCAGCAAGAAACGTCGAGGGTCAAGAGATAGAACAGGTCGACGGAGCGTTGGGACATGACAAAATGGTGTGGGATGGCAACTTGATGGACGCAGGTAGCAAGGGAGCTGTGGCAAGGAACAAAAATAGAGCTGCATTGAAGGGTTTCAACCACTGCGGATGTAAGATGGGTAGAAGTAGCGGAAGGAATGCGTGCAACGAGTTAAGAGAATGGACATGGAAGAGCTTTAGGCAGCACGTAGATGCAGAGGAGAGTTGAGTACAGGCAACAGTTGAGGGGCTTAGGCAATAGCAGCAAAGAGAAGATAAAATGCAGCAAAGGATCAATGGTGGGCAACGTGGAGAACGTGGAAGGTCTTGGCAGCGTTTTGAGACTGTGCAGGTCGGAAGAGGAGATCTGCGGATTGAATGATAGCAGCGGGACAACAACGAGGGATTGAAGCTACAAGTGTGGGCTTGAAGGAGTTTGCTGTGGATAATATGCAGCAAAAATCAATGGAGGACGGAATGCAAGGAAAGGGCAGCGGAAGGAAAAAATAGAATAAACCTGCTGGTGAATCGTTGACAGTAAAAATTTTCGAAAATCTCTTAAAGAAGAGGAAAAACCCAACAAGAATAATACTAAGGCAATAGAACAAATCCAAAATTTTCTGATAATTCCAGGCAGAAGAAGAAATGAAGGCCTCAAGAAGGCAGCCCAAGCTCAAGACAAAACCAGAAAAACGAATTTCACACTTGCGCTTTAGATTTATCAATGAAACCCTTGAATGACGGTTCTCAGATTTAAAATATCCAAAACCCCCTGCAGGAACTAGTTTTAAGGCCAGATCTTACCCTCCAGGGCCTAGATCTAGCTTCAAAATCAAACTTCGCCTTCAAATCTGCAACCTATTCCTGAAAACACAAACACCCAAAACCCAAATATAAATGAAACCCCAGAAAACCTAGTTAGAAAAATAAAAAATTACAGTTCTATGCACAGGGACAGTAGATCTATTAGATCTGGCGAGTGTGAGTCCAACTCCGCTCCCAGATCTGATAATCTAAGGCTCGTAAAAGCCAGATTTATCAATTTAGCACAATTTTTTTTTTTTTTTTTGTTAAATTTAAATGGAGGTGCTTCGCCCGAAACCCTTCATGCATCAACAATAAAATTTCTTATGATAAGCCCGGGATCCAATCAAACTGGGCTCTTCAGAAAATACTAATCGGGAGTTGGATGGTCCAACTGAAAACTTTCTCGAACGCCCGATGATCTAAAAAATCAAGAATTTCCTGCTCAACTCAGTTCAACCATTGACGTAGAGCGAGAAAACAATAATAAAATTCAGATTTAATAGAGATACCTGCTATTATATTCAAAACTTAAATTACCATTTAAACCCCAATGATTGAGCAAGATACCTGTGCTCAAATCATTCTCCAGAAAGCTATCATCAATGGCTGAAAGGAAATCTATGCATGAAAATAACACATCTTACAACATTTCCACGAAGAGTAACACTAGCAGAAATTAACCCCAAAGTCTTTCTTTATTGCTCATAGAAAGATTACAAGAGAGCTTTACTTAGCCACGACTCAAAGATCAAATGATCTCAACTGACAAATGACCCCCTATTTAAAGATAAATCTTCCAACGGCTAGTTCGAGTGATCCTCATCAAAGTAGTCTCGACTGTTGATGAGGATCAAAATTTCTTTTAATCTCATCTATCGAAATTTTAAATTATTGAGGAAATTTCGAAAATTTCAATTAAATGCATTTTAATTAATTCAAAAATTAAATTTTTGAATTAATTTCCTCAAAATTTTGACTTTGACTTAACCCCAGGGACCAAAGGTTTAAAATTTAGCAAAATAATCACTTAACCTTAGTCCCTGGACCTTTTAAAATTTAATTTTTAAAGGACCCACGAATTTTGCCTTTGGAAAATTTAAATTTACTGAGGACCTATAATTAATTAAATTTCTGGCTTAGGATTTTAATTAATTTTGGCCAGAAAATTTAATTAATTAATCTATAAGGGGATAAATTATTTTTCCAACCCTCAAGACACTTTACATCATTATTTTCATATATTTTACATCATAAGGGGTAAAACCCCATTTGAAATAGACCCTCATAGACTAACCATTTCTGCGACACAAATATAATCTGTCGGACTAAGCAATTTGTAATAAAATAACCTAACCAAATAGTTAGGATTATTCCCAAATCACTTTTACACAGAGTCGGTCGACTCGCCTAAGATCCTGGTGGCAAAATTCATTCCGGCTTTGGGGTAAGTTTGAAGGAAAACTCTGTTGACCATCCGAGATGGATCGATGAGACAAAAAACCTCCCGGAATGTAGATCGTTACCAAAAAAATAGGTTTACCTAGGCAATTACATACATGACACAAATTTGCTGAGATTATTTACATCACACACATGCAGAATGGGTTTACATTATAACATGACAATCAGGGTGATGATGATAGCTGGACGACATGGACACATCGATCAGGGGCTATCCCTTTTGTGAAAAAAGGGGGTGTACTGCTATGGGTCATTGACACGTAGTGGTGAACAGGGCTAATTAGGCTTCAAACAATGTTTTTAAGTCTTATTTTTCATCATAAAACCATTTTAAGTAGTTGCATGCCACATTAGTGAGAAGACACCTCACTTGAGTGTGATCTACAACATCAAATCAACTTGAAAATACCCCTAGAGCTTCTGTAGAAGCCCACACGTGTGGGTTGGCCATCTATAATAATAAAAATGAGCTCAAATTTGCAAAAAATAGGAGAGCGCTCTAGTGTATGACACGTGGCGTATGCATGAGGATGCAACTAGCCCATTTGTGCCTCAGAGAGTGACTATTTCCTTGAAAAACATGAAATGCCTGAAAAATTGTAAGATTGCCTTGGGAAACATGAAACTAGATGAGCATGAGTAGAATCACCTCTAAGGGCTCATAGCCAAAGTGTGGAAAATACATAAGAAAAGAAAGGGTCCATGTGGGGAAAATAGGTGCGCAAGTGCAAACACCTTCTACATAATAATAAGTGAGTAATTAGGGCTCCTGTAAATCATGTGTCCTAATAGATCCATCCCAAGATGCTTGCATACCTACCCAGTGTATAAATGCTCGACTTGATAAGAGTTATGACCATCAAGGGATAATTGGTCAGACAAACAAAACCAAACACCTTGAGAATGGGAACTAAAAATATTTGCCATGACTGTCCATCTGAGGGGATCTAGACCACCGCTAGCCAAGACTTGCACATCAAGTCATCCCACAAGGCCACATACATGGAAACCATCAGACTTTGGGGGCATCAACATGGTCACATTTGAAAAAATGTAGGGTACACTATATAGGATATGAGGTGTAACATGGTGCATGGAGTTAACATGAAAGTTTGTTGGAGTTAACTAGGCACATGCCTAAGTTAACTAGGAGGCCACTTGAGCATCGGAGAATTCAACTAGAATGCTTGCTCTAGAGGATTGGAGTGGGCATACTTCATCTTAGTCTATCATCAACTCAACAAAGTGCATCTCTAATGATCTTAGTTGCATGAGGTATGGCTCCACTTAGACAAAGTGCATTTCAAGAGGACTAGAGCGCATGGCCACTTCACCTTAGTTTATGATCAA
Source organism: Pinus taeda (assembly GCA_000404065.3). Lineage (NCBI taxonomy): Eukaryota > Viridiplantae > Streptophyta > Pinopsida > Pinales > Pinaceae > Pinus > Pinus taeda. The sequence goes on from APFE030117506.1 coordinate 126,045, forward strand.
GTTCATCAAATGTATGGCGAGGAGACTCCACTTGGACTAAGTGCATGACCATTTGTATTCCACTTCATTGACAAGAGAGAAAAAAGCATCTCCATTTAGATAGTACACATGGCATCTTCCATTCTACTTTTTCATTAAGTCAACATAGCTCTTTTCCACTTCAACTAGGCATACCTCCACTTGGATTGAAGCTCATGACTGCTCCACTACGTTTAGCCATGAACGTGCATTGGCCAAGGGTTAATGCATGGTTAATGCACACTAGGCAAATGATAAAAGGATGAAGACCACTAGGGTTTGAGCTTTTGAGGGTTGGATATTTTTTTCTAAATAGCAACATTTCTCTTCCATCATTCTTCTATTCTAACTTCTATACGTTGTGCAGGGGGTATCATTGGACAAATTTTGTATTTGTCTTTATGGTATATTCAACCTCTTGGCTATTGCAAAATAAAGTTTGACTATGCTTTTTCTCAAGCTCTTGAAACTTGTTGGTGCGTTGTCGACTCTAGAGGTTTATGATGCTTTTATTTTGGTAATATTTGCCACTTAGAGTTCTTTCTAATTTCCTTTTCTTTACCATTTTAAGCTTATTGCAAAGAGACAATTTCCACCAATTTATTTCAAATGTTTCTCATCACATCCTTTGCTGCTTGATTACATTCCAAAGATTATTTCTTTTGTTGGTTTGACATGTTTATGATGCAAATCAATAAAGTAATTTTAGTGCATGAGTAGTTAGGGACCTGAGGTTGGAAGAGCACCAACTCAAACGGAGAGGAGATTAGCTAGTGACAAGTTGGGCAAAGTCTCCTATATGTTCATTGTTAACACTGATTTCTCGTTGCAGATTTATGAAGTCATTCATCTTCCTATAGTGTAGATCTTGGTGCTAACAAGCATGAAATGCTCCCTTTTTGTGAAGAGCTTCTTTGGGAGGTTGAGAATTTTTTGGGAGCTTGATTTGGCTGCTCCTTTTTTTTGGGAGGTAGAAGCTACTTACATGTTTAAAAGCTTCTAGAAACCCCTTGACAAGTGGGGGGCCTTTGCCGGGATCTTTCTACAATGTTACTAAGATATTGAACAACTCTAATTCATTTTAATGTTTATAGCCAACTTACATTATTCCTATTGATTGATATAGCAATTTAGGATCCTAAACAATAAAAGCTCAAATTACCAAAGAATTTGAATGTTTGATGGTAGTTGGAACAATTCAGTTCCTTCACAAGAGAAATATGCAATTGTTACTTTTTAAGAAAATGCAGAGGCATCCAATTACTAACCACTTTTGGGAGCAAATTGCAGTAATAGAGTTAGAGTTGGAACAAAGAATTAAAAAAGGATTGAACAACATGGTTTATGAAACTATTGGTGTTTTGTACATCTATAGATATCCAAATTGCCTTTTCAAATGCATATAGTGGATCAAATTTACAAAATCTACCATGGCATTTTATTCATGCATAGTTAATAAAGGGTTGATTAATCTAATCTCTGCATATCTAAACTTGGACATACGAGGGGGAGAAAATTTACAAGGATTGAACAAGTGACCACTACTAGAGTCTTAAGAGGCTAAAATAGTTTAAGTTTTGGAATTAATCATGTTCTATTTCAATTTTTGAAAATTTCCTCCTTTTTTTTATATATATTTTAAATATATTATTACCACTCCCACCCTAATGTTTCTTGCAAATTTAGGTGAAGGCTCTAGTCGTACATGATACTTGTACCCCTACACCCAATTTTCTGGTGTTCTAGAAACTTGTGCAACATAGGTTCAATGAAAATGCATTGTGATTATTTTGTGCATGGTTTATGGTTCAAGTCACTTGGTTTGAGTGGGGTGCTATGGAAATGAAACAAAAACACAATTGGAGTTGTTGGCAGAGTTTCCAAGCCAAAACTCGTACACCACAGTTCTTCTAGCTTGAAAAAAACTGAAACTTAGTCTTCTAGTTGTGGTACAATTTTGCTTCACTTGCAAGAAAATCCATTCTATTTGCGATGGTCAATTTTGAGGTTCCTATAATAGCAATTTTCAACACAAACCTAGAATTTCAAATATTGAACAATTGATGATTTTGCATAATGGAATGTTTTCAACTGAAGCTTTGATATCACTTATGAGAGGCATAAGTGTAGATTATGAGTAACAATTGATATCTAAGAGTGAATTGAAATATTTCGAATAAGATAAGAGATGAATGATATGAATGAAAAGTGCAATGCACATGTTAATATACATACATTATCAGGTAGTTTTCATGTAGCCTACCTATAGCTAACCTATATACTTAATCATAATTAGACTATTCTAGGCTACAAAACCTAGCATATGCAATGCATTCATTCCAATACCATTTCATCATATTCCATTTCTAACATTCCTAGATTCATGGTTTTATTATGTCTTAGGACTCATATCTCTTAAAGTGAACACAAAATTTTAATATGACCCACAATCTTAATACATTAGAACCTTATTTTTTCATCAAACTAAACCTTAATGCCAAGACTTCTTGCAACCGAAAAGTCAAATTATAGAAAAATTCAAGGAGTTAAAAACTTTTGTTGAGAATCAATGTGGTCAATCTACTAAGATTTATTGTATTGATAATGGTAGAGAATATGCTAATAATGGCTCTAAGGTTTTTTGCACCAATTATAGCATTACTTGTCAATGCATTATGCCTTGTACTCATTAGAATGGTGTTACAAAACGAATGGTGTTGCAAAACAAAATGACAAAACTCTTGTTGAGATGGCCATGTCCGCGCTCCATGCTAAAGGGATGTACTACAATTTTGGGATTGAGGCAGTGGTGTGTGTATTCTTACATTTTGAATGACATTCCTACCAAAGTTGTTAGGAATGTGACTTTGAGGAAATGTCAAATGGTTGTAAGTTGACTATTTCTCACCTTAGGATCTTTGGATGTGATGCTTGGCTCTTTTTCTAGATGAGAAAAAGAAGGAATTGGAACCTAAAAGTCTTGTATTTATTTCCGTTGGTTATGTGATGAATCCAAGGCATCCCCCTCCCCTTCGCCTTCTCCTCTACTTTTTGATTATGATAATGTTTCTCCTACTAAAGTTGTATTATTACCTAGCTCAAATGAATTGCTAGATTTTGATAACGAGATAATTGTTATTGAGTCTCCCTAAGATGCTCCTTGTACACCTGTATCTGCGTATATCGGTGAATCTCATCATCCCAAGTGGGTTGCAAAAAACCTGGAGGCAGTGGGTTTTGATGTTGGTAATATTTTGGATACTTGAAAGACTTGTGCTCAAAAGCAATGTGCTAACACTGCTTTTATGTTGAGGGCCATGGCTACATGTGATCCCAAGTCTTGTGAAGAAGCTTGTGGCAAACAAGAGTGGGGAGATGCGGTGGAAGATGAATCCAACTCCTCAATGAAAAATCATACTTGGTAGTTTGTACCTCTTTTGCTAGGAAAGAATGTTGTTGGATCATGGATGTAGACGGGTCTTCAAAATGATAGTATTGAGAAGCATAAATATCGCTTGGTTGCTCTGGGATTCTCTTAGAAAGAAGGTATTAATTACACTGAAACCTTTTCTCTCCTTGCCACGATGGATACTATTTAGCTTGTAGTTTCACTTGCTGCTAGTTTTCAATGTGAAGTTCATTAGATGGATGTGAGGTTTTCCCTTTTCAAGGGAGATCTTTGTGAGGAGATTTATATGTGATAACCCTAGGTTTTGATGATACCACTGCTTATAAACTTGTTTATAAGTTGAAGTTTCTTTATGGTTTGAAATAGGCTCTTAGGGTTTTGTATCAGAAGATTAATAAGTTCTTTTCTTTTGGTTTCACCCAATGCTAGTTAGAGTGTAATCTCTATATCAAGCATCTCAATAGTGACATTCTCCTATATGTGGATCAATGTTGCTAGAGTGTGGGAGCAGAGCGCTAGGAGCTCCATTTCCCCAAGGGCCCAAAACCCTCCAGACTGGGGCATTGTTTTATAGTAGATATATTTAAATATATTATGATGCATTTAGATTCAGAAAAAACATGCAGAATGCCAAATTAGTTGTAGAATATATGAAAATGTGCATATTTGTGCTACTTGTAGATGATTACTACATTATTATGAAGATAGAAATGCCATCGATAATACATTAATGATTAATCATTCAAGCATTAGCCATCTAGCAATTACAAACATACAAATTTTTAAGTCGTATAGGAACTAGACCATTAACTTATGGAATGAATCATTAACCTTTTTCCTTTGAAACCGTGCATGAAACTGTAGGTGCTTCAACACCTCTTTAGAAGAAGTGTTTACTACCTGTGAAATCACCAGTTTCCAATTGTTGTAGCTGTGGGCAACACCGCCATTCATATTCTGCCACTCGAGAAACTGGATTTTCTCCATCTCTAATTGCATGGTTGGTCCCAAAGGCACCATTTCTACTTCTGTAGTGGCTCAGTTATCACACCCCTGTTAAATTTCTCCCCAAACCCTAGGTGAAGAATTTCCTTATGATCTCAATCACAATTGCTTGCTGATTTTTAAGTTTAAACAAAAAATTCTGATCATTGAATTAGTTACACAATGGTTGGAAAATAAATATGCGGAAGGAAAATAAATTTCAAAATGCACAGGTAATTTTTCTGCCCTTCAAATTAGTTTTTCATTAAAATAATTCTAAACTTACAAGGGCTTCCCACACTGGGAAAACTCGCCCATTGAGAAAGATAAACTCCACAACAATTTGATGGCTGTACAATGTGGCTGTACGACCCCATATGACTGTCCTACATCCTCTTTTGCTCACGGCTTGTTGTCTGTAGGGTGTACAACTGAGTACGACGGCGACCCTGCTGGAAATTGTACAGTCAAGCATGACCTTGCTTGAAATCGTATGACCGAGTTCTTCGCTGAATCATATGGCCAACTTCTCTTTCTGCGCCCAGATTTTATGACTTCTCTCAATTGGATAGTACGACCTCCCCAAAATTTGCTGAGATCAACTTACTAGTTATGCTTCTGTTTTTCCTTCTCTCTTGGTTTGCACACAGAGTAAAAAATCTGTCACTCTGTGCAATTGAGTCGTATATCTTTCACGGTGTCATTTCCTTTCTACTTTGTCTTCCTTTATAATTTTGAGTTGATGAATAAGTCTCCGCAACCATAATCACTCATTGAGATCAACAGTTGAGATTTGTTGATTTTGTAGCATCGGGAGGTCTTCCACATAGGCTTGGTGTCTTAACATGTGGAAGTGAAGTCCTCTTTAGGTGGTTGTTTAAGAGGAACAATGTTAAAATTGGCAACTAGGGCCAAACTCCATATGGGTTACCTTATTTATGGCAGCTAATATTTTTCTTGGATTCCTTTCTTCGAGAGGTGTAGGATTGATCTGAAGATCATGTGATTCCGACATGTATTTATGGCGATATGTATTTATTTATATTATTTGACAATTTGTCAAGGTTGGCCAGCAAGCAAATTACCCCAGCTCAACCTCAACGTTGCATTTAAATAGAAGAGGCCTCAAGTCATTTGAGGAGCACAACACTCATGATTTCTCTCCCCACTCGTTTGGGTTTGTCTTCTCTCAAGGAAGACGTAGTGGAAAGGGTCATCTAAGAGCGCCCTAGACGCAGTCATCAAAGGTGCTGTAGCCGCAGTTGAAGGAGAGACCTAGCAGCAGCCTTGAGAAGAGATCTAGCTGCAGTTGAAGGTAGGTCTGGCTGCAGTCAAGAAGCCCTAATCCATAGTCAATGAAGGCCTAAAGCCGCAGTCAATAGAGGCCTAAAGACACAGCTAAGGAAAGACAGCAAAAGAAGACCTAGCCGCAGATCTAAGGAGCCCTAATACACAGCTAAGAAGAGACCCTAAGCCGCAGCAAAATGGAGCTCTTATCTGCAGCCAAGAGGAGTCCTAGCCGCTGTCAGAGAAGAGCCCTAGCCGCAGCAAGAAGGAGCCCTAGGCCGCAGCAAGGAGTCTTAACATAGCATTAACATAGCATTAAGATGCCTGGAAAGACAGCGTGTTTGCTGTAGGTGATAGCGTGATAAAGGAAGCTGTTCTAGTCATGTTTTAAGGACTTTTTGCAAGGCTGGGAAGCCACAGTCATAAGGTAAAGGAATGTGTTGAACAGATCTGCCCTATAAGCTCAGAACAGATCAGCGTATGTATACAGTTGGGTGCTAGAAAGTGCTGACAGCAAAGTCAAGTTCTTGTAGGAAAAAAATTGCTGCGATGATGGTGTTTGGACGCTGGTTGATGAAGGATCGTAGGCCTATCTTGCTGCTGGGCTAGGCCGCAGGCCATAGCCAGCAGCAAAGGCTGTTCTAAGGGTTGCCAAACCAGACTTGGACAGCGTGGCAGTGGTGGAGTCTCTCCTTGGTACAGCGCAGCTTTAGAAGGCCTGCTTTTCTGGGAGATGTATTGGGTCAAGGTTTGACCATGTTTGGCCCAGTTTAATGAACATCTTGTTGGTGCCATATTTTCAGAGGAAGATTCTGTCCTGTTTAAACAACATTGACTTCTCTGGTCATGAATTTACTGCTGCTGTCATAAAATATCAGTTTTGTATATTTGTACCATCTCTCTCTCTGCTGAACTATTGAAGATCATAAGAAGAATTGATCAAGAGTTTCCCCACATTGGGGTTTGTCCCTGGCTGGTGCCACATCTTGTGTCCTCTTGTCTTCTACTGTTTATGTTTATTTTTATGTTCTATCTGCATTATACTATCATGCTGATGTGATTGCTAATCTGGATATTGATATTGGGCTAATAAGAAAATTGAAGTAAATTGCTCTTAAGCATAGAACATACCAAAAATTAACAAACAACTAATATGATCTCCTTCCAAAGTTTTTACTTAGGAAAAAGCACATTGATTAATTATTTAATTAATGTTGACTTTGACTAATGTTGTTCTAAGGATAAATAATTAATTATATGAGTGACTTAGATCTAAGCTCCATTGTTGATCAAAGAAAGCTAGGATTTAATCCTAGCCCTCAATCACTCTGGAGGGTAGGGATTTTCCCAATGGAGAATTATAGAAGCAGCCTAAGGGGGAGGATGAAGACACAACTCAAGCAAGAGAGAAATTCAGAAAGAGATTTTCTGAATAATTTGCAGGAGTAATATTGTAGATTTTTTGTGAGAGATTCACAGGGGCTGAGGAAGAAGGAAAAAGACAGCAGGAAAATTTCCTATAGCTAAAATTAGCGGAGTGGTCACGAGTGAGACAACCAGTGGTTTTTTGTGGATGTGCATGGACTTGAGGAGGCTGAGTGGGTTGTTGATTTTGCTGGACGAATTTCTTTCAGATTTTGCTGTAATTTCCTTGTAAATTCAGATGGCCATTTTTCGTGGTTAGGGAGTCCATGATTTCACTGAGAAATTAAATGATGAGAAGTTGGAGGTTTAATTTTTGTTGCTGTCTTATCTGATTTTTCTAGGTTATTTTTCTGAAATATTTTCTGCTGCTACTTGCTAAGTTAAAGTGCTAGAAAATTTCTATTTGTAGTTTTCAGAGTTTATTTACCGCAGGAAAAAAAAATTCGTTTACTGGGTAAAAAACTACATGAGACATTAAATCTGAAATTGGCACTTGGAAAATTAACAAGATTAATTCCCAATCTCACTAGAGATTAATCAATGAATTAATTGAATTGATTTACATGAGCAAAATGACGCTCAATAAGTAATATAGAGATATTTACAGTGATAGAAACATTAAGTTTCTATTAGGAAATAGAAACAACCAGTTTCATCTAAGAAACTGCTAAAAAGATAAAAAATAGCAACAACTAATAAGAATGAGCATTAAACACTAAATAGCATTATTCTAATACCCTCTTTTAATGCTCAATCTATTTACAACACCAATAGACCCTCTGAATTTACAAACTTATCAGGACCAAGAGGCTTGGTGAAGATGTTTGCGGGCTGCTCTGTTGTGGGAACATATCGTAACTGAACGGATCCTTCTTCAACAAGCTGGCGAATGTAGTGGCAATGGGTTTCCACATGCTTTGTTCATTCATGAAAGACTGGATTCTTGGCAAGTTTGAGCACTCCCTGATTATCACAGAACAAGGGAGTAGGATCTGTCTGGGAAACATGCATATCCGCAAGCATACGTCGAAGCCAAACTGCCTCACAAGATGCCTTGACTACTCCCCGATACTCTGCTTCTGTTGAGGAGAGAGCCACTGCCTGCTGCTTCTTACTAGTCCAGGTGATAGCACCGGATCCTAGACTAACACATAGGATTTATGGTCATCAACCGAACAGGCCCAGTCAGAATCTATGTAACCACTGAGTATGGGATTGGAACTTCGAGTGTATAGGAGTCCGTAATCAGGAGTGCCATGCACATAGCGTAGCACACGCTTTGTTGCTATCCAATGATCAGCCTTAGGAGCTGACATGAAGCGGGAAATGTAGCTCACAGCAAAACTGATGTCAGGTCTAGTGGCAGTAAGGTAGATGAGGCTGCCCAGTAATTCCCTGAATAAAGTTTCATCCACAAGGGGGGAGGATGACTGCGCTGAAAGTTTGAGCCCATGTTCCATAGGAGTCATGGCCTGTTTGCAATCCTGCATTTTGAACCTGTCCACAAGATTTTTGGCATACTTGGACTGAGAGAGAAAGATGTTCTCAGTTTGCCAGACTTCAACCCCCAGACAGTAATGAAGTCCCAAGTCTGTCATATCAGAAGTGCTGCATAAGTCTTGTTTGATCCCATGGATCAAATGTGCAGAGCTGCCAGTAATGATAAGTTCATCCACATAGACAACCACAAACAAAATATCATCACCAGTATGCTTGATATACAGGTTTGCGTCAGATGGGCTCTGCTGAAAGCCATGATCTGTCAGGTACTGATCAATTTTCATGTACCAAGCCCGAGGAGCTTGTTTCAAACCATAGAGTGCTTTAACTAATCTACACACTTTTTGTTCTTGACCGACAACCTTGAATCCTGGAGGCTGCGTCATGTAGACTTCTTCCTGTAAGTCACCATTTAGGAAAGCACTCTTTACATCCATCTGATGAACTTTCCAATTGAAACTGAGTTGCTAGGGTAAGGACAAGCCGTATGGTACTCATCTTGGCTGTAGGAGCAAAGTTCTCCTCATAGTCGATGCCTTCCTTCTGTGAGAACCCTCGAGCAACAAGACGAGCTTTATACTTGTCTAAGGTTCCGTCAGCTTTGTATTTCACTTTATACACCCATTTGCAGCTGATGGGCATTTTCCCTGCATGAAGATCAGAAAGGGTCCACGTGTGATTCTTCTGAAGACTCTGGAATTCAGCTTCCATAGCCTGTTCCCACTCAGATGTACCCTTAGCCTCTGAATAGGTTTGAAGCTCAAAAATACTGTGCAGGTTAGCCATAAGAGCAAAATTTACGGTGGACTGCTGTTTGCTCTTATGTCTAGAAGTTCTACCTTCAAGGAGTTCATTATCCCAGAGATCACCAATGGTTTTAGCCCACCATTTAGGCCAGAGAGTAGAGGAACCAATATCACGAGGAGGTGGAGAAGGCTCAGGAACAATAGGAGCAGCAAGAGGAGGGTTATTTTCCGGAGGAAGCTCAGGTAGCGTATTATCAAATACTGATGCTGCATCATCCCTCTCATCAGGTGGACCTACCGGAAGAAGAACACTGTGAGGCTGATCCTCAAAACACGGCTCAGAAGGAGAGGACTGAAAGAATCCTCTGTCTTCATCAAATACTACATCCCGACTGAAGCTAAGATGACCAGTGGCTATATCTATCAGCCTATAGGCCTTGTGATGATCACTGTACCATGTCATCATGAGTTTCTGGCTTTTGGAATCCAACTTAGAGCACTTAGCAGCTGGAATCCAAACATATGCAATCAAGCCAAATACTTTGAGGTGACTAATCTTAGGCTTACGGCCAGACCAAACCTCTTCGGGGGTCTTCCCCTTAACAGCTTGAGTAGGTGATCGGTTAAGAAGATAGACAGTAGTAAATACTACTTCAGCCCAGTATTTGTTCGAAACACTCCTGTGTGTAACATGGAACGAGCCATTTCAACAACTGTACGGTTGCGGCATTCGTCAACACTGTTCTGTTGAGGAGTGTAGGGTGTAGTTAACTGGCGTTTGATGCCATGAGTATCACAGAAGTTGGAAAAAGGATAAGAACAAAATTCCCCTCGTTATCTGTCCTAAGAGTCATGATATTACAGCCAAACTCTTTTTCAACTAAGGTTTTAAACTTCTGAAAGGTACTAAATGCATCAGATTTATATTTTAGAAAATACACCCACATCTTTCTACTGAAATCATCTACAATAAGCAAAGAATATTTGCAACCAGTAATAGAAGATGTATTTATAGGACCACAAATATCAGCATGAATTAACTGGAGTACCTTAGATGCGCACCAAGATTCTCCATCCTTGAATGAAGACCGATGTTGCTTGCTAGCTTGACAGGTGCCGCATACTCCCAACTGCTGAGTCTGAATATCAGGTAACCCTGACACAAGTCCCTCCCGAGAGAGCTGAGAGAGATACTGCATGTTTAGATGCCCATATCGCTGATGCCAAAAAGTGCTGATGGGAGAAACATGAGCTGCTAGAGCCACTTCTGGAGAATCACCAGTGTCAAGAAGCCTGTATAGACCATGATCCTCTAGGCCAACAACGACTGTAAGACTAGTCTTCCTGTCGATAATGGAGCACTTGTGCATACTGAACACTACATCAAGCTGAGGAGAGTTCCTCATAATCTCGCTGACAGGCAACAAATTAATTTCCATCCCAGGAACATAATACACATTTAGAAAAATGAGTGTGCGCCCACCAGACTGGATCTGAACTGTACCTTGGCCAACCACTGTGTACTTTTCACCTCCGCCGAATACCACGAAATCACTGAAAGGTGAGAATTCAATAAACTAGTCATGCCTGTGAGAGAAATGGCGTGATGCACTAGAGTTAATGTACCAGGCAGAAGACGGGACATGATCTGAAGACCTTTTAGCCATAAAGGTGTAAAAGGCAGATTCGGTCTGCTCGAATGTTCTGGAACATTCGCTGTTTGATGGGGCCCTCCCTGTTTCTTCTGTTCAGAAGCAACCCTCTGTCGGCAATCTTTCTTCATGTGGCCGAACTTGTGACAGTAACTACACTGCACACTTTTCTTCCTAGCAGGATCAAAAGGCTGAGAAGAACCTTGCTGTTGAAAGGACTGGGAGGATTGATATTTGGCAGCAAAAGCATTTTCTGAGGACGCTGATGAAGCACCACTACCAAACTGCTGTTTCCAACGATCCTGCTGCGGGAGTTTGGTGCATAACTCTGGAAACTTCAGATCAACATTTGTGGTGGTAATGTTGAGTGTTTCTATGAAGTGTTCATAAGATTTTGGTAGACTTTTCAAAGTGATGACTACCATATCATCTTCCTCCATGGTCCGACCAATGGCTTTGAGTTGATCTCGAATGTCTTTAATCCTGTTAGGATGTTCTTGTAAAGACATATGTCTGTCCATCATGATGGAGAACAACTGATTCTTGAGAAAGAAAGCTCTGCTCTTGTCGGATGTCTCGTGCAATTCCTTCAAATGTTGCCAGATTTCGCAGCTGCCTTGCCGGAAGGAATTTGCGGTAACTGATCATCAGTGATAGAGTTTGAGAAGCATAACAACCTCTCGATTTCGATCATCAAACTTATCTTGGTCAGTACCAGCTGTACCAGGACGAAGCTCTTTGTTCAGAATGAGCTGGTCAAGACGCCTATATTAAAAAATGGTCAACATTCTCTGTTTCTAGATGTTACAGTTGGTGCCATTAAAGCGTTGACTGCCTTCCAACATCAGATTGGTTAGCGAAGCCATCTGCAAGTTTTCCAAGGCACAGAAAACACCAAAAAAAATCTAGCACGAATTTCAATGCAGATGTCGGCTGATCCAGATAAACTCTGACAGATGTTGGTGTAAATATGAAAGAAAACCAGAAATCGTTCTCGGCGGCTTAGGCAGGAGGAAATGCCAAATGTTGATTTTTCATGCAGGATCGAACACTAAGAAGCACGTAATTAATCATTGACCAGGAACAACTTTAATTTTAAATACAACAACAAATTGAGCCGCAGAACAACGTGCAATCTAATCTTGACAAAGCTGTACGTCCAACACCCTTGCTGCTGCACAAAAAAACAGTCACGCTGGGAACACCGGGACACACGAACGGACCACTGAGAGAATAAAATTCCAAATCATAGAGCTGTTGTGATTTCTAGGAGTAGGTATGACCCACAGTTAGAGCTGGCGAGAACGGATGAGAACAGAGCAGCCTGTTGCAAGTTCGATTAAACTGGAAGAGGTCGTATATAGGGCGACATTCTGATATATATCTGGCCCCGCAGTCCCGTGCCACAAAAAAAATTTCCACGTCCACGCCGAACTGCTAAAAAATTTGGGACGCCCAGGCAAGAAATGATTTGGGCTCTGATTTTTGCCCGCGAATTTACTTGCATGGGCTGTAAAATACGCGTTTGTTCTAGCGAGCAGGAGCCGAGGTCTCGGGACTGTAAAACACGCGTCAAATACGTGTCGTTCCAACGAGCAACAAATGGATTCACAGTCTTCGACCACCCAGTTACACAGTTAAAAAAAATGACCGTAAGACAATGAGCGATGGGAAGACAACTTTAAAGATTTGAGTAGCAGATAGTATACAGGATCAGAGCCATTCATGGCAGAATTGGCCTTTGTTCATGGGTTCCGGAAACAGCATCGGCTGCGATGAAGAAATCTTTCTCAGGGATGCGCAATGGAGAATTGGATCTAGAGAGCGGAGGGGCCTGGAGCATCAAGAGAAAACAGAGGCGTGACAGAATGTTTGGGGTTTCAATTCTGGTCACTCTAGTTATTTTATTGATCACTGTAAATGTTGCTGCTGTAACACAACGGACAATTTTTTTTTTAATTCCTCATGACCGTTGTCATGCTATAACACCGCCGTGCACCTAGATCAACTGCCCGCTCCCAGATCTGTGTTATGTCCACACGATCGATCAACCAAAACCCGCAGGTTTTAGAACCCTTGATATGCAGTTGCAAGAGATTGAAGAATCCCACAAACACAAAAAGAACCTTTCGATTTACTCATAGTGACCCTAAATGGAAACTGAAGAAAAAGAAAAAAAGAAGAAATTCTCCACAAAAGAGCAATTTTGAAATGAAGCACTAAATTTTTCAAATTAAGAAAAATTATTTCGAAAAAAACACCCGTGCTCTGATACCATAATCAATGAATTAATTGAATTGATTTACATGAGCAAAATGAAGCTCAATAAGTAATATAGAGATATTTACAGTAATAGAAACATCAAGTTTCTATTAGGAAATAGAAACAACCAGTTTCATCTAAGAAACTGCTAAAAAGATAAAAAATAGCAACAGCTAATAAGAATGAGCATTAAACACTAAATAGCATTATTCTAATAGAGATTAATGGTGGAGATTTATCTAAATCACTTGTGTAATTAAATTATGCTTTATTAGACTTCATAACTTAAAATTAAAAGGCTCCACTTTAATAAAATTAAGTTTTAATAAAGTGAATTACAAAATAGAAAGAACTTTGAATGACTTCATGCATGTTTGACCCAAAAACTTGTGCAGAAGTTCCTGTCCGACCTGCAATTATTAACAACGTCCGACCTGCAATTATTAACAACTCCTCCTCATCAGGCACCAGTTTGTCTTATGCTTGCATATAAACAGGCTGAACCTTTGGATCTTGGTGTGGTTGTTTCTTCACCCCACCCCTAGGTGCTGGTGTTGAAAGTCATGATGCATGATAGTATTTTGGTGTAAGCACATATGCTAAGGCATGTAGTGGAATGTTTATCTTTTCTCACCATTTTTTCACCTCTATACAGGTATGATTATACAATTTCATATCTCTAGGCTGAACAATGTCTTTAATCTTTCCTGCATGGTGTCCATCTACAACTCCCAATGACTAGCCGATCTGAATCTGTAATCTGAATCATGTTATAAATTGGCTTGGAGAATTGCAAAACATACCTAAACTGTGACCAAAAATGACTGTCAAGAACAGTCTCCTTCATTGTGTTAGCACCATCTCTATCAGTGGTCAAGTCATCCCAGTCATTACTCATCACCAAAGCAGCCAAAGCTTATCTCATCCTTAATAGGGAGTAATTGAGGAGCACACTACCTGCTCTGGTAGTGTCTCAGGGAGTGCCATGCTGTCCATAGTGGTTGGGAGTGCTCTCCCCGGATTTTCTCACTGTGTGTGGTTTTGAGGTGGCAGGGACCCCTGGGAGGATGCTCCCCATAATGCTGATGTGGATGGTTTGATTCTTATGGGTTATAGTGTTGATGTGATCCATGACATGAATAAGAAACTTATGAACACATGATTTTTATGTTATGAATTGAGCTACATGAACTTTTTGTAAATAAAGCTATTAAGCCTATTTGTTTTATTCATCTTTCATTTTCTATTTAATTGAATTTAGACACGCTTCAGAAAATATTTATGAAGTAATCACTACTTCACGACTTATGTCATAATTTCTATACCATGAAGAATTTGTTTTTGCAAAGGCAGTTGGCAATTTTATTTTATCATCCTCAGGTTATGATGTTAGGAAATATCTATAATTAGAGAGGATGTTGCAACTCGTATTTTTCTTACATTTTTCTAAACCTTATGTGTCTTATTTAACTTGAATTTTCTGTTTATTGAATTCAGACATGCTTCAGAAAATATTTGTTGAGTAATGATTACTTCATGAGTTGAGTTATGTCACAATTTCCATACCATGAAGAATTTGTTTTTGCAGAGTCAGTTGGCAATTTTATTTTCTCATCTTTAGGTTATCATATTAGCAAATATATATAATTAGAGAGGATGTTGCAACTTGTTATTTTTCTTACATTTCTTCAGAGATTTGTGATGTATATAGTGTAGTGGTTGATGTGAGAAATCCATGTAACATCACATTTGATTGAAAACAAGTCATCAGAATTTCTTGGTTTGGATAATGATCCATATCATGTTTTCAGTTGTTTGGTTTTGGTCCTTCTTTGATCTGGAATATCTGTGCTCCTTCCAGAGGTATGCAATGCAGCAGGTTTTCAAGACTATGATGGGCCAGGCAGCTCCAGGCACTAGCCAGCCTGGTGGTATGCCTATGCCCCCAGGATCTGGTTTTCCATTTCCTCCATTTGCTACTTCTGAAACTAGCCAGCCTGGTGGTACGCCACTGTCGCCAGGATCTGGTTTTCCATTTCCTCCATTCCCTACTCTTGAAACTCCCTCGTCATCCACACCGACAGTTGATGTGACTTCTACCAATGTAACGACTGAATTTACTGAGGTCAATGGAGCAGTTGAAACAAAAGTGGAGCCCAAGAAGCCTGGTGAGCTTTAATCTTTTTGAGATTTTATGTTTCTTTTTCATGTTGATTTCCCTTCAAAGCAGTAAAATTAAATTATATAAAGCATTTATTACAATGGGTACATTTGGATGGATAGAAATACCAAATTAAAGAGATTAAAATGCTGGTTTATCCAGTTGGAGATGCATTCTGTTATGAGTGCTCCACTTGTTTCCAGCTGTTCCTGTTTAGAAATTTAAATACTTCTGATATGAGTTTCTGATAATTGAAAACA
Source organism: Pinus taeda (assembly GCA_000404065.3). Lineage (NCBI taxonomy): Eukaryota > Viridiplantae > Streptophyta > Pinopsida > Pinales > Pinaceae > Pinus > Pinus taeda. The sequence goes on from APFE030117506.1 coordinate 141,749, forward strand.
TTATCCTTAACTTCTTTGGAGATAAATTAATTATGCATTCTTTCTTCATTATGCAGCTTAACATCACATGATCACTATTCTTTAGCCTTACGAAATCATGGCTACCTCTATTTTATTAACGGGTTGACTCCCTAATCCATATTACATGCTTTGCCACTAAGTATACTATGAACACTTGTAAAAGATAACAACCTTTATTGAGCGCATTTTATAATTCTAATGAGATTTGTTGCGCCTTATGTTGTACTGTCTTCATTTGTATTCCGCTTCACTATCCATGTGAGACTATCAATGAGAGCAGTGTCGTGCTTAATATTTCCAAAAAGTGAACTAATTTAATAACTGAGAGTCACCATGAGAAGATTTGTCATTTTCTTTGAAACAGAAAAATTGTGGATTCTGGAGGGAGGAATTTTGACTTTCTAATTTGCTGGAAACATATAAATACCAGTGTTATACAGGCATGCATTCCCGATGGTAGGGGATGCTCTCCCCGTACTCCTGAAATGTGGATTCTATCATGTATGAGGGTATGGGATTGGGCATTTAACCAAGAGCACCAAAACATCTATGTACACTAATGTTGGTGTTGATTGTTCAATTCCCTTGTAAATATTTTAGAAAATTGTACCCTTCACTCAAGCCAAAGTCGCCAAATAGGCATGCCAAGCTTTTTCAAGTTTCAACCATATTTTAAAGTTTGGATTAGGTTGTTCATCAAGATTGGTCGATGTTGGCTGAGGTATTTGAAGGATTGAGGTAGAGGCAAAGGCTAAAGAGGAGGCAGAGGGTGATAATGATGATGAGGATCCTAGTATAAGTTATTGTTTTGTTAATATGTGCCAATTGTTATAGCATGTTTTCTTTTCTGGACTCTAGAGGCCATTTAGAGTCTTGATGTCTATGCATATCGTTTCAGATATGTATTTGAATTTGCAGTTGGTGCCTGTCGCAGCGAAATCAAGCACCTTAGTTCAAAGCTTCACTGACCTACTAATCCATAAACTGCTGTGGATACTCCACTAGACAATTTGTCACAACAAATCTACTAAAATATATTAGAAAATCCGAAATCTACACTATGAGGCTTTATTTCTCTTGAGATTTCTGAATCTGTAAATTGCTGTTTATTGCATATGCATGCAAATTATAATTATGCAAAAAATAGAGAACAACGAAATAAAACTCACTGACCACAAATGAATACAAGATATATCCTGGGAAATGCTTTCGGGAGAAAACCCGATTGGAAGGTGAGACAACTTTGCTGTTTTTCTCTGAATGAAAAAAATGGATGAAAGTACAAAGAAGTGAGGCGCGTGGCCCGTGGGCTGCCTCCAGTGCACAAATCCTCTCTGTTTACTCTCTTCCAATCTACTTATGGCTACTCTTCTCATTTATGGAACAAAATGCACTTGAATAGAATGGAACCTCTTTTCCTCCTAGTTGTCCGGTTATAGCGCAACCTTATAGCCTACTAGTGGTTAATTTTGACTCCTTCAACTCTTAAGTAGAGTTACAATATGGACCATTATAGAGTCTTCTTCATGATGACCACTTGGCTAGCCCCTTTACCATGAATAATGGGAGCGGGCGTGGCATTCTCTTGAATTATGGTGGTCAAAACAGGAAGGTCAACTTTCTAGTGGCATAACTTTTGCATATTGACTTCCAATTGAGGCAATTCTTGTAATGTTCTATGGCAATTTTTCCTCCTAGGGCTTCTTATTCCATCTAGGGGTTTCCAACATAAATTCAATGCATTCATACAACAGTAGGCATTCCCTTCATAAAACACAAATTATTCAATATAGTAGTAATCTTAGCCAACAGAAATGTGATATCACGCAATTACACAATGCACAAAATTGATTGTTCAATAACCAAAATCTGTCCAAATCAAATACTTTACAATACTGCCTGTCTAATGAATTAACGTTACTAGCTTAATTGGACTTCACTACAACCTACAAAACCTGGGCTAATTCACTGTTTGAGAGATTACTGAAACTCAGAATAGCTCCTGTAGCAAGATCGCAGATGAATTTCTTGCTTTCTGTGAATTTTTCCAGAATTGCGGCCCTGCGGCTGTGGGCCTTGTGTCTGCGGTGCTCTGATCAGTTTTCTGTACTTCATACCCTACCATTAGCTTTAAGGGGGATTCAGGAGGGTTTCTCGCAGATAGACCTCTGCTGATCCTTGCAGACTGAGCCCTTTGACTGATGAATAAACCAATTTGCTCAAGGATAACCCGTGCCAAGACCAGATAAGATCTTCAATTTCCTCAAACCAGAACTGCTCCAAGACCTATGCCAGAACAAGAAGGGTGACTAGGTAGGGTGGCCGAAACTAGTGAAAGAAGAGCCTGTATTAAAACCCTCAGAGCCTTAGTCTCAAAGAAAAACAAAGACAAATTAATCCAATCCAATGATGATAATTTGATTTCAACTCTCCTCTATTTATAGTTTTCTCCATGGGCTTCCACCTTTGAATGGTTGTGTAAGCAACCCCCAATTTTGGACTCTTTTGCCCCAACCGACCCAATATTTGCACAATGTTGCCCCAACATTGGGAAAATTGATTTTACCCCTTTATCAAGACTTAGCCTATGGGGTTGGATAGACTATTTTGTCCTTCCAAAGGCAATTAATTCGTAAGTGACATTACAGTCCCCGCTTCTCGACATTGCTTGCTCTCAAGAAATGACATGTTTGGGTGCTGCAAAAATCTGCCTTTCTATTTTCCAAAAGGAGGACCTTCTTGATTGGGTACCCTTGTCTTGTGAGTTTCTTGGAGAAGATTTTGTCTGGACAATACATGCAACCCATCATCACCTTCATGTTCATAATCAACTAACCCAATAGATTGTTTCTTGATTGCTGAAGAGTCCATGACATCTCTGTTTCCAATATTAGTGCTTTTTGATTGACTGCATGAAGCAGAGGTGTGAGTGGCTACCAAGTTATTATCATCAACACTGTCTTTAGTGAAACAATCCTCTTCCTTCTCAAGAGCACCATTCTGCTTCATTGGTTCAGGAATGGCAGGTACGCCACTAAAATCATTAGGATAATGTTCGCCACAATCTGTTCTTCTAGCTATAACATTTTGAGGCGGGTAATCTTTAAGGGTTTGCTCATATTTAAGCTTCAGTTGCTGGGGGCTATTAACATAATTGATCCTTTCCAACTCATGATAATAGTTTTCAACCACATATGAAATGAGAGACTTGAATTTTTTCTTGCGAATGTACTCAGTAAGCTCAAGCGCACTGCTGAATCAATATGGTTATAACGGTTTCCATTAGCTGCAAGGGCTTGTATAACTGGATAAAAATGGTCATTCTTCACTATTTGATGATGAAGAAAATCGATTTTGCGCAAGAATCGAATGCCAGCCACCACATGATATTTCTCCTTTTTGTGCATCCAACAAAGTACCTCCTTTATAACATCATATTTTAGAAAATAGTACTTTATTCTATATGAATGGTGTGGAACATAGAAACATAAGAGGTCACAGATGTTTGTAAGAATCTTTGGCACTGTCAAACAAGCCACTGGGCTGGTGCCATCAGTACATGTAGCTTCTTGGCCTAGGTATGAGTTCCCATGTGCAGGACATGCTGATGTGATAACACCTATCAACTTGTACATGTACTTGTCGTAGAAAATATCTACCAGTGTGTCTCTTTGAGAACCTGACATCGTGTAAGGGTCTAAAATCATCCAGATAATTTCCAAAAATTGGCAGTAAATGTCCCTTCCAAATGTGGTCAAGAGGCTGAGAAGGGCATGGCCTTTTTGTTGAACCACAAATGTACGCAGAAGAGAAGCATCAAGTTGCTTTTGGTGAACAAACTGCAGACTCCTGCTGAGACTACAAAATTCCTGGAAGAATAAAACCAAGTCCTTCTTCGCTTGATTTGGAATGTCATGTGTCTTTAACCTTACAAACATCTCATGCATGAAAGGACTGTCTTCTTTGAGTGCAGGCATGACTGCTGCATTATTTGAATATATAATTGAGATAATAGTTGTGAAAGTAACCTCATCCAAGATTCATGGAAAAATGATATCCTTTATATATATATCAATAGCATGGTATAGACATCATCCAAAGGTCTAGCATAATAAGGAAGAACTGCTGCTAATGACTGCAATTTCGGAAACTTCAAATTGACATTTGGTGCAACCTCTGAAAGGTAACTATCCATCAACTTTGCAACCATTGTAATTGGTGTGAGTGATGGAGAAACTATCAATTGGCGATCATCGACAGAGCAAGGAGAAGCACCTCCTATTCTCTGATCCAAAAAGAGAAAATGATCTAGAATTCACTGAATACAATCAACATCATAAATGGTTTCCACTGCATAAGAGTGATTAGGCATGAGAAGATCTTCTTGAGTTGCCTTGTCCAACTGCATTCCTATTCTTTTTTCAATATTGACTTTGCAATCAAGACTTGCATTTAGAATCATTGCAGTCCGCAGTAGTCCAAACAAAAACCTGGTGGATGCCACACCTTTTTGCATGGGCATTAGACTCTCAATAGCTTCAAGAAGAGGTTTTTGGTCATTTTCATATGACGCAGAAGCCAAAGAAAGACTGAGAAACTGACTTCTATTTTCTTGAGTTCCTCGACGTTTATTAATTCTAGGGAGACATTTTTGCATGTAGTGTCAGAGATCCAGCAATATACTCAGGTTTGATTCCTCTAGTTTCCATTGCTGAAATCAACCTCTTATATGGTTGCAGACTTAGCACTGTGACATCTTCATACTATCAATCGGAAGTGGCATTTTTTGGTCTAGCTCCCATATTGGTTACATTCCATAAAACACTTCCTCCAGGACTATGCATAGCTCCATGATCCATCATGGGCTATCCAAATAATTTGGGATCAGTGGAAGCTTTGACGGCTAGTGAATCAATACATCTCCTTACAATTTGTGATGCCTCTGCATGTGGAAGCACAACCACACAACTCTGAAGTGCCTTGATGGAATCTTTCCAGCTTTTGAAGAACCACTTGATCTAAGAAAATCTGTCTGAGAAATCAGATTCCCTTCCCCATATCGTTCAGTCGGCTCAAGGTATGTTGCTGCACATTGCAAAATAACAACATTTGTGCCAGTCAACTCTACTCTAACTCTATAGCAGAATATGGCTACAAGCTAAAAGGCGTTCGGGCCATCAGGTATATCATGAAGCTGTATATCACCTCCCACTTCATCATTGTCTAAAAACTCTTCAATAAGCCTTTCCAGTCTCATACTCCTAGATAACAATGCAAACTGCTGCTTAGATTCATCTTTGAAATGTTTATTGTCATGGTGCCATATAATGCAATTTCTATAAGACTGTCCTGGCCTATACTTCTCAGGTTTGCCATTATCTTCCTCATATCTATCCTTTCTATATTTTTGGAAAAGAGGAAGGAATTCACTGGAGACCAGCAGTTGCGGAAACATGGCCAGAGAAGTCGGGACTCAAGCAGCCACAGCCGAGCAGAAAGGAATACTGACAGCCAAGCAGTAGAGGCAGTCGAAAGAGGAAAAAGGCGAAGCATCCGAGGGAGAAGTGGCAGTCCAGGCGAGCACAGGAATATAAAAGAAGGCTGAAGGGAAAAAGCCACAGAGAGATAGAGGAGATACCGAAATGCTGTTGTGGAGCCATTTGAGCTCGCTCTGATTCTCATGATCTCGATTATGCATTGCTCTTTCATATTAGTTTCCCATTCTGTCTATGGGGTTTTCGAGCCAGATGTTCTGTTGTAATGTTGATGGGTTTAATAGAAGAAGATATTACAGGGATACACTAGTAATGTGCGTGAGTTTGTGTGGCTTTTAAAAATTTCTAATATGGTTGCACCTGTATTATGTTCTTTCTCTTCATGTGTTTGATCTGTTACGTTTGAGTCCCTAATGGGCATAGTTTTGGATGTACTGGCATTGATATATTTCATATGATTCTTCCTGATACCGGATTCTAACCTCTAACTAACTAAGGTCGCAGCACGCCTCGGGTGAGACGCTTTATCCGTCTTGGATAAGGTTAAAATACCGGGGTTGTCCTAGACTACAACGGAGCTTTTGTTGGCCCCTATGCCTGAACCTGGGGTCTCAACCCTTCCATTACTTTTCTGCCAACAAATGGTTCCATTGCTGGGACCTAAAATTTTTGAAGGGGGTTTGGAATATGGTGTCGAAGATCTTTAAGAAGTAACTGCAAGATTGGTGGCTTGAATGAATATAACGGTTCGATTCTCAACAAGCTCAACTCTGTCGACCAAGTGTGAAGCAGCTAAAGGAAGGAGTCTTGTACTCAGAACCTTCAAGTGACCAATACGAGATCTTCTTGTGCAAGTTCCCAAAGGAGCTCTACAATTGGTTACGGAGATTGCAAGTAAAAGGAAAGATTAGTGGACAAAACTGATCTTGTGGTACTTGGACTTAACCGGATCTTGTTGAGCTACATTAGCTTGGCTTAGATCTGACACGAGCTGTGGATTTTTGGAACCACATTAGAGGGATACATTATTGACTTTGCTGCGGAAGGTCATCAATCCTTCTCTAAAGATGAGGCCGTGTTTAAATCGGGGTTGTGGGGCAAACTACTAAGGGAAATCCCATTGTGGATTAAAGTGCTAATGGTGGAAGAAATCCTGTTGGTGTTCCAGAGCCCACCTATGGCAGCATAAAAGCCCAGTACTGGGGGAAGGATATAAGGGGGGGATGCTTCCTAGTTGGGAGCTATTAGAATATTGAGGAAATGGACACCGACAACTTCCGGAGGGCCAGAGATTTGAGGGCACAAAGGAGAGCGCGGATTGCTGAAAAATGGCGGGAGAGAGCTCTATGGGATATTGGTAGAAGGCATAAAGAACTACACAAAGCAAGAGCGATGTTAGGAAATCCAAGAGAGAGAGAAAGAGAAGGAGGTCATCTAAATTTGTGGAGCAGTGGGGATAGAGATAGAGTGGAGGTTGGCCTGTCAGGAAGAGCAGAGATGACTATAGCTATAGTGGGTCAGAGAAGTGATAAGGACTCCACCCCGCCAGTAGAGATGGGAACGTTGAATGGAATGGGTTCCGTAGGCCCTAAGGAAAGCCCGGAGGATGATATGTACTTCGCCATGAGAAGATTGTTGAGAACGATGTGTCCATCAAGAGTAATGACTCACCTCCTCCCAACTTAGGTAGTATCTTCCCAACTTTCCCTAGCCCTCTATCACAACCTTGATCGGTTTTTGTCTAAGTTTATCAAAGTCATAAAGGTTCATAATGTGCACGCTACCTACAAGACTAACATTAGTAGCAGTAAAAATAGTAATAGTAGTACAGGTCTCCAAGGTTCGTCACAACCAGGGTCTCAGGGATTTATACTCCTCCCACAAAGCCAATCAAGCATGGCGGGATACTTTACTCGATATGCCGAGTTCTCGGGGAAAGGGAATGAGGATGGAGAACAACACTGGTACTTATGCGAAGCCATTTGGAGGGCTCGCCAGATCCCGAACGCCACAAAGCTTATTGAGTTCCAAACCACTCTTAGGGAGAGGGCATTGTGATGCTCCATCAAATGGTCTGCCTTACAAAAAAACCCAATGGTGGATGAAGTCAAACGGGAGTTTGTTCAGGAATTTAAGCTTCCCAAGGCCAACCAGCAGGGGTTGTCAAAATTATGGGAAATCAAGCAACAGGAAAGGGAAATTGCATGAGAGCTAATGTAGAGGTTTAAGGATGCGATTGGCAAACTGAGCTACCCGATTGACCCAAATCATCAACGGGATTGGTTTATTAAATCATTTACCCCTTACTCGCACATCGTTGACTCAACAAAAAATTGATACTCTGCAGGATTTCCTAGAACATTCGACTAGGATTAAGGCTATGGCAGGATACCCATATGAATACCTAGGGGGAGCAACCTTACATGACCCCTTTATATTAGGTCTACAACATCTAATCACAAATTTAACAGAGAAGCTAAAGGACTTGCAACTAGCACGACATGTGCAGCCACATGTATGGTGCACCAAATGCCTTGTTGAGGGGCATCATGTGGCATAATGCCCAAGGTTGCGGGGGCCAAGCACTCCTTCCACACTAGTAGGGCCATCCACATCCCTACCAGCTGCAAGAGTTGCACAGACAGGGGCGCAAGGTTTATACATAGGACACACTCAATTTCATGCATTTCCAAACCAGCAGAGTACAATATCATCAAAGTACTATGAAATATACAGAATGTATGGGCATCTCCCTCGTCTATGTACAAGCCTGCAGAAGTATGGGAAATATACAGAACGTATGGGCATCTCCCTCATCTATGGTTCGCGAACAACACAGCCATGCAATTCAACAAACATGAAAGATATAACGATGAAGACAAACACACTCCGAGTTTAAATGTGTCCATAGAAAAGAAATGGGTGAAAGCGCATGGCATATACTCTGTGGACTTGCCATGGTGATGTGCTTCACTGCATGCAGATGTTAAACATACACATTCTCTTGACTGTGACATGCAAGCAAATGTGAGAAAGGTAGACCACTTACGTCGCGCAAGTGTGCTTGCTGTGTAAGATTCCTCCAATGCAAGAGCAATGGGATCATGTGATTCGAGTGGAGGAAGAGAAATTTGGGTGTTTGGTTGATCTTCAATGCGAAGCAAAGAGTGATGAGGAGCTGTGTTTCAACAATTTCCTGATCGGAAGTGAAACCAACCTCAGGATAGTGAGGGCCTGACATAACCATCAACTTGGGCTGAAGTGCCTCGACAGCCTGCGGGGTTTCGACTTCGTCGACAGGTAGATCATCAGAGACCAATGGTCTAGACATATTAACAGCGAGTGAATCAACATCGTGATCGAATGGAGAAGTACAAAGATCACGACAACCACGATTACAAAAGCGTGAGTGAAACTGTTCAACGGATTCATCGAGTGCTTTTCGTAATTTCAGAATTTCTTTGTTGAGTGCTTTACGGTCAAAGTGTCTGAAAGCACAATGTATCTCTGCAACCAGATGAGAAAGAGAATGAATAGATTTTTCGGGCAGCGTGGCACACCAATGCATTGGGTGCCCTTGAAGCGCGCAGGCGAACAACGCACAAGTCATGTAATCTTCAGAGATTTCATGTCTTTCACATGAGCTTACAATGCCGACTGCGTGTCTGACCAAGGCTACTTGGCCTCCACCATCATATGTTTTATGTGACAAGTTATTCCAGAGCTCTTTTGAGGTTTCAAAGTCCTTTCCATAAGACATACACTCCGGAAGAGAAACTCTATAGTCAGTCATGATGAATATGCAAAAATTCAAAATAGATTGTGAGGACTCAACTTGTCATCTAACCGTCCGGATTCCAGATTGATGCTCAAATTGCAGGTTTCCAGATCAAGGATACAATGTTAGATTTGGGCTCAAATGTGAACATCTTACCAAGGAAAATATGGGAGGCCTTGGGGAGGCCGAAGTTGGCGTTTTCTCCAATTCAACTACGTATGGAAAATCAATATTGTGTCCTTCCGGTGGGCAGGTTGGAGGATGTAGAAGTTGACATAGCAGGGGTAAAAACTCTGTTGACTTTGAGGTAATAGACATTATGGGGGACAAAGACCCCTATCTCACATTACTTGGAATAGACTGGGCCTCTGAGAATTATGCAATAATTGGCCTAAAGAAGGAGTTGATGACATTCGAAGTGGAAGGAATCAAAGTGATCCAGCCCTTGGATCCATACCAATGACTAAGGTTCACTGAGCTAGCAGATGGTAGGGAAGAACCTGAACTATTGGATTCGCTGTACTAGCTGACAACGGGGAAAAGAGAAGACTATATCAATCCTACGGCAGAAGCATCGATTTGCTAGAGGAGCATCTAGAGTTCAGAGGTTGTCTCCAAGGCGACTTGGGATGACTGGCAACAAGGAGGATACGAGATCAACACCAAGCGTTGCACCACATTCTATTGTATCAACTGGGTTGGTACTGAGGTACGAGAATTCCCTATTTTCAATGGCATGGACTCGGTTAATGATTTTCTTAATATAGCTGATGTAACTGTCTTTGAAGAACACAAAGTGCCCTAGTTGGATATCGCTTTACAAGCGACATCAGCAAGGTGGTGGGGATCTCACTTCAACCACCTCAGAGAATGGCAGGAGGTTAAGACAACGATGAGAGTCAGATTTGGGCATTTAAAGGATTACCGTCAAAACTTCATGAAGTACAGGGGGAGCTTTGGCTCTCGGCAACATCTGTAAGATTGTAAGGCCAGCTAGATCAGGGAAGGGCTTCTAGAGGACTTATGGGTGCACAAATGTATACACACCCTAGGGACATTTCTGAAGGCATGGTACATGAAGGAGGAAATAAGGAGGCAAACCAGTAATTGGGACTGTATGGAAGAACAATTTATTAGAGATTTTTCTTTTATTGATAATGATGAACGAATCGCGGCTATTTTTGCAAGCCATTAAATGGGTTTTGCTCATGGCTGGACAGTTGGCAGAGGGATGTATAAAACATGACACCCTTGAACATCTATATGAATCTAGATTCCATGAAGCCATAGCTAGTGGAAAGATCGAATGAGAGCCAAATGAGGATGAGTAAAGGAACTTGGAGGAATTGAGACATCTAACGTTCAAAGAAATTGACAGGGAACGAAATGTTGAAGATGGGCTTGTAAATAATGGTCTGCAACTATTACTTTTGAAGTTGTGGAAACATAACATCGACACTGATGAAAAGCAATAACTAACCTCAATAAGAGATTGCAGGGATGAGCAAACTACCAAGGAAATCTTCGATCTCCTGAGAGAGTACAAAGATTTGTTCCCTGCATTTTTTGTGGAACTTAAGGGGAACAGGGTGGAGTTAGGGGAGATGAAGATTGTGCTTAAACTTGATGCAAAGACGGTGAAACATTAGCCATATAGACTGAATCTGAGAGTCAGAGAAAGCGAAGAAGGGGATAGATAAAATGTTGGCAGCATGGCTTATATTCCCAGTTGACGAGGCCGAATGAGTCAGCCCAATTGTCATACAGAATAAGGACATTGAAGAAATTCGAGTATGCATAGATTTTTGGATCTTGAACAATGCTTGTGTTCATGACTCTTCCCCTACGTCGTTCAGCGACGAAGTTCTAGACAATGTGTCCGGAAATGAAGCTTACTCGTTTACAGATGGATTCTCTGGTTACCATTAGGTTTAGATCGCAGAGGAGGACAAGAGGAAAACCACATTCACCACTGATTGGGGATCCTATGCATAACATGTTATGCCCTTTGGACTCAAAAATGCGCTAACAGTATTCTCTAGGATTGTAATTGTTGCTTTCAGAGATTATATTCACAGATTTCTAGAAGTTTACTTGGATGACTGGACCGTCTACAGTTTGCTAAAGAAGCACTCCAGTTTGCTCCGAATGATGTTTGATCGATGTAGACAGTTGCAAGTTAAACTAAACCCGAAGAAGTGCATATTCGTTGTCCCTTTCGAGACACTTCTGGGCCATATAGTTTGCAAGGATGGAGTGTGTGTTGTGTGTTGATCCTGCTAAGGTCGCAGTAATCTTGAATATGGAGCCGCCAACAACTGTTAAACAATTAAGATTCACCCTTGGTCACATAGGATATTACAGGAGGTTCATCTACAACTATGCTTTGATCGTTATGCTGCTTGAGAAGCTACTGGAGAAAGTTGAAAGGTTTGTTTGGTCAAATGAATGCAAAGCTGCTTTTAATGTGTTGAAGGAAAAATTAGCAAGTGCACCAATATTAGTTTATCCAGATTAGAACAAGCAATTCCACATCCACATCGACGCATGGGGTGTCGCCTTGGGCGCTGTCCTGGCTTAGCCTGGAGATGGAAACCTTGACTACCCATTTACTTCGCTAGCAGGAAATTATCTACAACAGAAAAGAATTATACCATGAATGAGCACGCAACACTTGCGATGGTATATTCTTTACAAAAGTTTCGACACTATCTCCTGGGGGTCCATTCAAATTCTTCACTGATCATTCTGCCCTGAAATACTTGGTGAATAAGCCTGTACTTGAAGGAAGGATTTGCATATGGCTTCTATTATTCCAAGAGTTCACCTTTGAAGTAATTGTCAAGCCAGGTAGACTGAATGTGGGTCCCGATCACCTTTCTCAGTTAGAGTCAGGCGAAACTGGGGGATCAGTAGATGATCAACTACCGAATGTTGACTTGTTTCGAGTTGAAGCCATACCAGAGTACTTGGAGGATATTGCAGCTTTTCTAGCCACAGGTAAATGCCTAGAGGAGTACTAGACTGTCGAGAAGTAGAGGTTGAAGGCATGTCACGACAAGGATATCAAGTGAAAATCCTTTATAGTTGGAGGACATGTTTTGCTATACGACAATAAATTCTTAAAGTTTCCTGGGAAGTTGCAAATGCATTGGTTGGGACCCTTCATTGTTGCAGATGTGAAGGAATCGGGAGCTCTCAAACTTGCATAACCGGACAATGTCTTACTGTCGGGATGGGTGAATGGTGCACGCTTGAAACCTTTCCATGGATCGAGCAATTCTACACCAAATCGATTGACTCTTTGCAAGGAGATTGTAGGTAGGTTTAGGTAGACTTAGTCAGTTCCTTTTAGTATATCAATTGCATCAGTTAAGATCTTCTAGTCAGAGTCAGTCAAGAATAAATTTCTGTTAGGTCTTTTAGTTGCGTAATTACTTCCAAGTTCCACCCCACCGCAACTGCTTGTGTTCGGGGAATCACACGTGTTAATAGTCGTATCTGTATTAATTAAGCAATAATTCCCTGTGTCAGTTAGAATTTGTGCTAAATCTTACCCATAATACCCTTGAAATGATTCGTCATCAACTTTTAGGCGTCTGCCATCATGGACACTTCTGGGCATGGATTAGTGGGGGGATTTAGTACGTCGGAAAAAGCCAAATGCATGAGCTCTACCTCATACCCATGGCCATCGCCCTGGTTCCTATAGGCCATAGATGAGTCTCCTTTATCATTCAGGGACTCGTGATTGCCCCATTGGTATCCACAGCTATACCACTGCTATACCCTACACATCATGCTCTATCCTTTGAGCCCTGATCAGTTAATCAAAGAAAAATCATGAAAGGCAAAAGCCATATAAAGAAGGGTGGAAAAATCAAGGTTAGGGCATCTCATGCACCGCAATTGCTCCCTCTTATACATTATATACCCAAGTGTGGGCTTCGCTTTATTAGCTACCCTTGTACCCTGACATGTGGCCCAAGATTTCCCCTTTCATTCCCGACTCCATTCATCTCTTTATCACATGCCACCACCCTTTTAAGGATGTACATTGGACATACTATCCCCTTTAAGGGTAGAAACCACCTAATAGGGTACTTGGTTAACCCCCTTTGGAGCTTGGAGACATTAGCACATGCCAAAGCCCACTATGGAAGGGCATGCCATTATGAAGTGCCCACCTGTTGTCCATGGTTTGTAAGCTCTTTAACTCGACTTCCTTAAATGACTTGTTGTACTAGAATGCTAGGAGGCGCATTGGGTCTTATGCGAGATTGCAAATGGTCTCCATTTTGGATTTGGTCTCCCTATACGGGGTCCTAACCCTCCAGAGGGCTACATTGTCACATGTAGGGTGTGTGTAGAGAGCCATGGGCCTCCACAGCAGTAGACATCACTCCATGGTGTTGAAAAAGTGTAACTAGGTTTGGTCTTCATAGTGACATGTGTAATTGTGATTTTATGTAATTGATGAAAAGAAGAAAAATAAAATTATTATTGTAATACTTGTCTCATAGGTTTCATAAGCAAGGAATTTATTTCTAGTGATGGCTCCCATTGTGAGCCTTTAGGATTTGTCATCTAGTCATAAAAATCAATTTGAGTCTGTCATGTATGGATGACCCGTCTTGGGTACATTACATATTTGTACAAGTCAATAAAAGAGTCAAAATACCCTCCAAGACAAGCTCAAGCATCTCCTAGCAAGTCAACTTGAAAAGAAGAAAGTGAACCACTCCAAAAAGACATGTTGGCTCACCCTCTCTCGAGTCAGCTAATTATCATGGGAAACGACTATAAATAGCCAACTCGGCCTCATTTCAGAGGCAAGATTTGGTGATGATTTGCAATTGGAAGGGGTGCGAAAAAGACAAGAAAGGAGCCTAATCACCAAGCAAGGAAGAAGGAAGTCTTCCGGAATATTTCTGATCTATTTTAGGGCTAATTTATCCCACACGTGCTAAATTGCAGGACTGTTCATTGTAGAAAGAGCTGAAGTATTTCCGTTATCATGAGAAGGCAGATTTGGGAAAAGATCTAGTAAAATCCTCAAGGCGAGTTGAGGAAGGATAGTCTCCACCTTAAGCGAAGAAGATTGAAAGTCTAAATCTCTTAAGTACCGAATATAGGGCTTCCAAAGGAGGACTGAAAAGTGTAGATCTGATTCAAGGACCGAAATCTGAAGGTTAGCTGAAGCAGTGGAAGAAACAAGGAATTTGACTATCGGACGAAGAGGAAGCTTTCTGTCTTGGTCTTGGAGTGGCAAATAGGTCAAGGGTCTTAGTCTTGGTATTCATCAATTGGAATCTCTACAAGAAGAAGAATTTGTTCGGGTTTTCCTCTCAAGTGGGAAAGATTTTGGCTTTGGCTAATACCCTATATTCTGTGTCTCTTGTCTCTTTATGGTTTATGCATTGTTAGCTGTTTGATGAAGAGTAACATTATAATAACATAAGTAAAAGAAGATCCTAATCTAAGAAGTAAAAAGCATTCACAAGTAGTTACTAATAGAAGAGAAATCACTTAATCTCGATGCCCTAGATTTCTCAACACATGGATCCCCAGGGATGTTCAGAGATTGCTCGAGATTCACCTATTGGACGAGGAAGATGCACCTGGTTCACCATGCCCAACCTACCCCACAGTTATACCATGGAATTGACAGATGACCCATGACTTGTATGCTGATGTGGAATCACTTACACCATCATTTGAGCCCTTACAGATGGTCTACAAGCATCTTTGATCTACTTGGAGACCCATGAGGTTACTTGTGTGCCCCCACACCCATTGGGAGCACCACATGTTTATTATTTGGAGAACAAGGCACCAACCCCTTGTCCACTACTTTTGAGAGTCCTATTCATCGTTATGGCATTTATGGACTTCATTAGGCTTTTTAGAAGACCCAACGACATGTATTATTGATCATTCGACCTCTAGAGAGGCTTATTCTTTTTGTTTATGAGCTAGTTTGGTGGGTTTGTCACCAAAAGTTAGTTATTTTTCACATTAGTTTATTCTAGGGGCTAATGTAGGCCTAAATAGCTAAATCAAACTCATTAGAAGTGTATAAATACAAGTGATGTGAATTTATTTTTCACATAGATTGTTGCTGGGATTTCACTATACTAGGGCTAATTCACTGCATCCATTTATGTGAAGTTGTGGAAATTTTGTTTCTAGATAGTGATGCTTCATGTATGGGCCATGTATTATGAGTGGATGTTGCTAGAGATGCTTCATCATTGAATTTCATCTTGACAAGCCATCTATTTTGCAAAACAAAGTATAAAGCCCTTGAAGCTACTTTCGCTATTGCCCTAATGCTAAGCGAAGCTGTCTTTGAGGCCTCTTTGACGTAGAAAATCCAAAGTCCATAGTCATAATTCTACTTGACTCCAATCTCTACAAAAGGATTAGGCATTGGTCCTCCATAGGTGATCACCTCAAATCTTATTTCTTTCACCCCCCCTCTTTCCTAGGCTTGGCCTACATAGGTCACCTAGGGCATCAATTATCTCACAATCTAGCCATCCAAACACTTCGATTTTTGGTCCACAACTACGCTGGTGTGTCAAGAAGCCCTCCAAATTTCACGAGATTCCGATGGTGGGTTCTTGAGATATCGCAAGCCCTAGCCTAAAGACTGATTTTTGCCCCTGGTTTCCTTAGGTTAGAAGCCTCACTGGGATCATTGCATTATCTTTCCTTGAAAATTCCTTTCTTGATCCCCTTCTCCTCCCTGGTTAGGTCAAGTATATCATTGGTTGCTAAACCCTACCCCCTTGACCTAAGCCCCCGGGTCCACTTGGTGCTGTGTGGTCCCACGCACTATTAAGGATAATTCTTCAAAGATCACTTGGAATCCAATCCTTCTCAAGGATTGTAGGGTTTGAGAGCCTCTATTATAAGATACTTACCCTAAACTTAAACCTTGAAATCCTCCTTGAGCCCTTCCTTGAGAGCCTTCAACCTTGCCCTCCAAAGCAAGCAATCTATACTTTTGAGCCTCTCTTGTGAATAGGCCCCTTAGGATCACTCGTCACCCTATCATTAGTATATTTATTTCGTGGTCCTCATTATATCGGGTCTCCTCCCATCGGTGAAAGTCCGTAAAGTGTAGGCAGCCATAACCGAGGTGACAGTGGGCTATTGCTCCATTGTTGCCCTTAATCTGCTAGTCGCCCTTCAAGGACCCCCTTTTAGGACCCCTGCGAGTTTGAGTGGTAACAAAACCCATACTCCAAAAGTAAAATATAATTTATTTTTCTTTCTCATTCTTTCTTCATAAGAATATACAATGTCATGATTACAACGAAGACCGAACCTAGTTACAATTTTCGATAGGGGGAGGGCGAATCTTGAATGATGGCTCGAAGGTTATGAATGACCGCCTATTTTCCTTTCTTTCAAGCTATTGCCACCAACTCCCTTGAATGTTTTGATTCTACAACTTGGGTTTTAGTGAGATCCTCATTTAAAATTATCTTGTTGAGAAGAGAGAATAGTCTGCGCTTAGCACGAATTGTGCGAAGTTGAAGTGTAAAATGAATGCTAAACTAGGTAGTCTCCAAGGTAAGATTTGAAATCTCAAGATTATCTCGGAGGAACTTGGTGCGAACTTGCATGGGGTTCGGGGAAGGTGAGGTTAAGAGAAGCCCCTTGGCCTTCATATTCAATTCCCAAGCTCTTCTAGTGCGTTCTTTCCTAGCTTAACCTGAACAACTTTCTTGACCTCTAGAGTCCACACTATCGAGAAATCAACAGGCTTAGCTATTAGGGTTGATTTCTCTATCATGATAATTACTTGTGAATTTTGTTGGCTTATTTATTATTATTTGTATTCTTCTTCTTGTCATCAAGCAATTATCAAAATATAAAAATATGAAGATCACAGAAAAAATCAATAGACACAAGATATAGGCTCCAAGCCAAGGAAAAAACCCCACAACGGGGAAAACCCAAAATATCTCCTCTTCTTATAGAATCAGTTCAAAGTGAAAAATCCATTACCCAATTCCAACCTTCGAGAAGCCAAGTCAAGCCCTCCGAAAACAGGAATAACATCAAACTCTTCCACAGGGAACTCTCTTTCATTTCAAATCACTTGCCATAGAGAATTCACAATGTTCTCAAACCATTTGCCATAGAGAGCTCACACCTTTCTTCAGACTATTTGCCACAAAAAATTTGCAGATAGATGACCTTAGGAACTCATATTTCTCTAGATGAATAGCCCAGGAAAAACTCACATGTTTTCATCATAAAGTAGCCTTTTGAACTTCGCATGTGTCAGAACTTATCATCGAAAAACATTGAATTGCTTGCTCTTTGGTGGACGACACATGCCAATATATAGTTGTTCTCATATGCGAAAAGACACATCCTTTCAATGAGCTGACTTGTCATCTAGGAGGGCCTACTTGCCTTCTTGAGGTGATTTGACCCAAATTGCATTTAAAAAAAATAATTTTCCTTATAAAATACATAATGATACAAACACAATGATAATTATGAAGACTGAACTAGTTACATTTTCCAACACACCCTCTTAACTAGGGAGGTATTCATAATTACATAACCGTTACAAGGAGACTCTCAAATTGAAATATTCTCATAAGAAGAGTCAGATTGATAAGCCATCATCAAGCATCAACATCATGACCAACATTGTCAAATTGCAATATAGCAACTCTCCACTAGATTAGAGCACAATGCTGGGAGGCATTCATTTGGACACCATCACCACAACCTCTCAAGGCACATACCCCATCTGGATGTTCACTAGGTATGTCCTTACAGGACTATTCTTATCGTGGATTCCCAATCCTTAAAGAATATCGATCCTCTTTGACTATTGGATACCTTGTCCTATCCTCAAAGATTATTGATCCACGAGACTACTACCTATCTTCGATTCCAAATCCTCAACAACCTATGACTATTTGGGATATTACAAAAATAAAACTAAAAATAGTGGATCTGAATTGATTTCGTGGGCTGCTGTTGATGACTGTAGCTAGAATTTTTGTTTTTTGTTTACTGCCCTTGAAATTCTGCTGTCTGCTCCTGAAATTCTGCATTCTTTTCCTAGTCGATGAGTTCACACAGTTTATACCATCACTTTTTATCAGGGATAGAAAACTTTAACAATTTTCTATATGACTCATAGACTTCAGTATATTTTTCAAAAGTAGGCCTGGTTAGAAACAAATGCTTAATTTCATGTTGAATTAACAAATCATAACTTAAACCTTCAATGAAGGCTTTCCCAGTAATAATTCCTCTGATTTGGCAAATTTAGTCTTGTCCACTGCTATATCATGTAACCTCTGTTGATACTCTTCAAGTGGAATCAATTTGCCACTTCTATCCAACAAAGTTGGAAGTCCCTTTTGATGTAAAGCATTAAATTTCCTGTGAAATTTCTTGATCTGAACCTTCAAATTCTACACTTGTTCTCGAGCTGTAGCATCAAATTCCTCTTGGTTAGAACCTTTCTCACCTCCAAAACAACTTCAGTTCTGTCTTCAATGCCGAATTCTTCAAGCTCATCTTTTGTCTTGGAATTTAGGACTTTGATTATCCTTGTAGCATCTCAAAGTTTGTGGTCCAGGGCCTTTATTTCTGCTACTGCTTCTTGTGACCTCTGCAATAAATCTTCCTGCTCAAAAATAATTCCAATCCAAGGCCATAACTCAGTCAGTGATACATTAATGTCTATCCAAATATTTTCTTTGGCTTGAACAATAGTTTGTGCAATTAAAGATTCATTTTAATAAACTTCTAATTGCTGAGTTAACTTGTAATTCTTTTAAATCTCAGCCAAATATGCATTTCAGATTCAATCATCCGTTCTTGAATTTTTTGGAGCTGCATTTTAAATTTTTCGATTTCTTGATCCTTCAAAGACAAGTCTCCCATGGCCTTTGACAGTTGTTTTGCTGAACCAGTAGACTGTGCTTCTACTGTGATGGCTGTCGCTGTAGATGTCCCTGCTGCTGAAGTAGTAGCTATAGGAATGGCAGCTGAAATGTTGAGTTGCTTCTCTTTTTCTTTTATGAGTGATTCCATGTCAGCTTCCATTTTCCGAATTTGAACATTCTGTTCAACTATCAATTTGAACATATTTTCTTTTTCCTTTTCAAGTTGACCAACTTCTTTAGCTTGTGGATGTTTAATAGTAGGAAGTTTAAGCTGCTTCCTTAATGCTTGAATGTCAACATTCTTATTTTTAATCATCTCTTCTGCTACTTTGATATTTCTAGGATCATATCCTAGTTTGGTCACCAAGTCTTCAAGAAATTTAATTCTGGTATCTTTAGCCAGAGATGACATTCTCTCCATCTTCAACTGTGTGTGAATATTGTTCAGGGAAGCTTGCAGTTTAGAGGTTGCCATAGCTGAATTTGTTAATGTGGAATATATCATTTCACCAGCCTGCTTATGTAGGTCAATTTTATAAATGACATGAATTTTCTTGGTGTCAAATGCAAAAATGGATGCTTTGTAATCTTTTGCACTTTTAGGGATTGGAACTTTAGGTTCCAAGAAAGCTAATTGAAACTGCCCCTTTTTAGTATCAAGTGCAGACAAAACTCTGTGCTGTGTAATGGAAGACTGCTTCCAAAATTCTGAATAAGTGGTGGCCTTTAATGCTTAATTTTTCCTTTTAATTTTTCTGTATCTAGCAAAAATATTTTGTTGCGTTGTATCATTAGAAACATAAGAGATAGGAGAATCTGTAATTTCTTCAATCTGTGGAAAAGAATTAGTGGGGAAACCTGACAGCACCACTATGGATTGCTCCTGTGAACTCTTGTCCTCTAAAGACTCCTGATTAATATTTGTCTTCTTACTCCTTTTAAAAACTGTGAAACTTGTAGCTTGAGTTTCTAAGTCTGTATGAGACAGAATTTCTCTCGGTCTTTTGGTTTCTTTTTCTGGAGGAACTAGAGTCTGTGAAGATGTCTGACTAACAATTTGTTCCTCAGCTTCCTGTAATGTATTCTCCTGCCATTCATCTTGATTTGCATATTGTTCTATCTCTGGCCTAGCTGTATGCACATATGGAGTTGTTTTATGCTCAACTCTCAACTTCAAAATAATCCCCAAGGGATCATAGGACCAGGTAAAGCTCAACTTGAATTTCATCTGCTTCAATAAAATATCTGCCTCCTTTGCTGCTGCCCTGGTATTGACAATGAAAGGGCCAACCTGTGCCTTCAACTTGAATTGGGCTTTTTGCTTCTTGGATACAAAATGCAGATCATTCACGTTCATCATTTTGATTTGCCTGATGTATTCCAAGGCAAATATCCTGATTGGCACAAATACCGGTACCCTGTAGGGAGGAAGTTCACATCCATATATTATGATTTCTGTATAATTCTGGTAGAGGTACCAATCTCCAATTTTGGCTTGCTTAGTAAGGTGCAAAATTTTCCTGATTTCGGATGAAATCCTTGGTATAACATCACTGCTGAGAAGACATAATGACATGCAAAAACAATTTACATACTCACTAAAGGAATACTCTTTTGTGTTCTTCCTTACCAAGGAAGTCTAGTGAATGACTGCTTGACTGAGGCTTTCCTTGTGCATCATACTTCGGCAATGGGAACTTAAACCTACTATCTGCTTGATGAAATAAAAGTAAAGACACAAGAATTGGCTGATGTTTAAAAGTACCTTCAGTAGAAAACTTTAAAACTGATCATGAATACTATCTGCAAAAAACAGACTGTAGTTGAAAATCAATGAGGGCTTATTACACACAGAGAACACTGATAAAAATCCCAATATAACTTCATTGACCCACTTATTAGTAGGGTAACCTAATAGACAAATGACCATGGAAATGAATTGCCTAGACATTTATGGGAAAATTGATCCGGATTTAAACAGGAAAGCAATAAAATATAGAGATAACCATATACACAAAGATGCAGCGGAAATAATGCTTCATTTCATTAATGGAAAATACCGAAATATGCTTACAACCAGAATTGGAAATAAAGCAGCTAGGGCGATGGTAGCTTATCTCTGAGAAGAGTTGTGCGGCTACATGCCTCTGAACTGTTCCGAACTGTGTTACAATGAGGCTTGAAGGCCTATTTATTGTTGAGAAACAATGGAAAACCCTTCACATTCCAAAACCTAACCCTAGAAGATGAAACGCCAAATTGTGGGCCCCGTTTTGGGTAAATTGGTACATCAATTTCCCAGGTCGTAACTTTGGCATACGATCTCCGTTTGACGTGTATGATAGCTCGCTAGAAAGATCTATCCAACAACTACCACTTTGGGAAGGGCAACATCGGTCCATGGACCCATGTTGCCCCCAGATTTCCCAAAAAACGTCGTTTAGAGCCTCAAAACGGCTCCGGAAGTTCAGGACCTGAAAAACTGCTAAAAATAGTAAATTGTGCTACAATTACGGAAACTGAAAAACTGAAAGAGACAGTTGCAGGGGTCCAAATGGGATAGGTGGGTGGCCACCAACATCCACCTGGATCAATCCAAGCTTATTTCAGGCCTAGGAATGCCTTGACCAATTTTGGAGGGATTGCAATAAATATTGGTAGTGTATGTTCCTATTTTGGGCCTAGTGACCCGTTGAATGGTTTTGGTAGGATTGCGATAAATCATGGTTATGCATACCCTTGTTTGGGCCGAGGAATCCCTTGACCAGTTTTGGAGGGATTGCGGTAAAGCTTAAGGGTGGAAGTGGTTTGATCTCTAAGAAGCCCTCGTAGATTTGGTTTTGAGTCCCACATTCATGTTTGGAATATGGCATAGGGGTAATTGGATGAAAGAAATATTTGGTTAAGCTTAATCTATGGTTGCGTGGTACATGGACGTCCTTGACTTGGTTGACTTTTACATATGTTAATAAGATCTCTTTTCCTATTGTATTTCATGATCACTTGTACTTGTTATTATGAGGCTTTCATGGTTGTTCTATCATGGTTATTATTCTGGTTAAATGTTGGTTATGTGTATGGTTCCATAACAAGTTCTAGCTATGGATCTTCATATTATTTGATTAGTTTATGAATGGTTGATGAATGCATGAGTTAAAAAATGTCATTGCAACTATTATGAGAGGGAATTAGACCTTATTTATGAATCTCAGATAAGTTTTAGACCACTATGTTCAGATATATATTCATGACCTATAGATTACATGTTCACCATATGTTTGATGAAATGACTGTCATGGTTAGACCTGATTACGTCAAGTCCTTGATAAAGTTTTACATGAATGACTTCTTATTAATGTTATTTATCATTCTAGAAAATCTCATTAAGTTTTGGGTAGTGATCTGGAGACAAGCCCTGAAAAAATGGCATTGATCTCATAGTCGCAGGCTCAAAAAGAGAAATTAGGACTATAGTTGTTGCCTTTCAGGCTTATGTATGTGACTAGAGGCCTATAGTTCAATGGATGCAGTGTTATGCATGCGACTGGAAATCTTAGTGAAGGATAGCTCCAACTCAGGAATTGGGCATTGGGAGTGGTTTTGTAGCCTTGGATGTAAGTATGGTGGGATGTTATTTTGTGGTTGGTATGTTTAGTTGTTGGCCCTACTTCCATAATTGAAGCTTGGAGGTCAGGTCAGGCCATAGTAGCCCTCAACTCATGTTTACCCTGGTTTGCCGGTGAAATTGGGTAAATGTCGGAGGAGGTGGTTACAGATTGGTAACAAAGTGAGGTTTCACTCTCTTTGGGTAATATCTAATGACAATTATAGATTAGTATCATAGCATGGTTCAAACACTTGGACTACATGGAAATACGTTGTTTTTCATGCATGCATGTTAGTGTTTGTATGGTTGTTATGCATGCATTTTTATGGTTATGGTTTTCGTGCATGAGGTTATGGTATGTATTTGGTATTATCATGTGTGATGTTAGTATGTTGATATGATCATCTATATATATATCATGCTAATATAGATTGATTTTGCAGACGAGATAGTCTGCCCTAAACTTCACTGAGGTATGTTGATTATGTTTATATTTGGTTTATCTAACATGGTATGTTTGCTGGAGATAGAAGATCAAGATGAATAAAATAATGGTGGATTACAATTCATGAGACTCTTCTTACAGATCATATGAGAAGCTAAGAGATGAGTACGCTCCTGACATAGAAGATACCTTGAGAAGTCTAAAGGCAGAAATCAAAAGGTGCAAGGAAAATAATGATATAAGGATTCAGTCACAAGAAAGACTTGTCGAGGCATATGAAAAAGAAGCAGAGGTCGATGCAATGATCCTTTAAAGCTTGTCAGACTTGTAGAGATAGGGACAAACACAAATCAATTATGAGAAGGAGGAAAGGACTAATGGGATATATGGGAGCAGGTCTCATGGTGGGAACAAGTTTTGCATCGATGACATAGTCAAAGATGGTGGGTTCTTGGATACACCTGATTGTTCACAATTTAAAGCATTGTTATGAAAAATAGAAGCATAATACTGAGTCTAAGTAGGGCTGAAAAGGGAATGACAAAACTAAAGGAAAATGGCCACCAAAGTGAACAAGAACTCAGGATGTAGGCGAGAAAGAGAATGTTTCTCTTAAAAAGAAGTTTAATGTGGTAGAGAAGGGACATGGACCTCAACATGGAGAGCAAAAAAATAGAGGCGATGGTAGGAGACAATTGCATTGTTAGATATGTGGCAAGGATCATCTCAAGAAGGATTTTCCATCATATCAGGTTGGCATACCTCAGATCTATAGTGCATAGGAAGTGCAAACAATTGGGGATGTTGGGAAGAGCATTCCTCGGATCTATGAAACATTTGATAACAAACAGGAGGATCACCAGGCATCCACTATTGATATGGAAGGTAAGATCTATGATCAAGTTGTTTTTTTTTATTGATCTTGGATCTAATTATAGTTATTTTAACGCTAACCTAGTGGGTAAGTGTGTTTTGAGAAAAGAAGTGCATGAAGAATCTTGGTTGGTACAGTTGGCTATCGATACTATGAAGAGAGTTCATCATTGGGTAAGAGCTTGTGCATTTGAGCTGAATGGTATGCCTACAAAAACACATCTAAATTTTCTTTCGACGGGATCATATAATATGCTTTTGGGTGTGGATTTGTTGTATCTTCATAGGACCAAGGTGGATTGTTAGGAGAAGGCTATCGAGTGTTGGATGATGATGGATAAAAGAGAATATTGCAAGGAAAGAAGAAACTTACATCGGTAAGAATGGTTCCCATTGACCACTCTGTGTCAACTACCCTATAGCAGTGCACATTTTTGCAAAAGAATTCCTTCATGTTTAAGCAATCAAATATCCAGGATTCATCTGTCATTAGTCTATCAGAGTTACACACCCATTCTGTAATGTTTGTAATGTAAATGATTCTAGTAAGACCGTATACGTATGTAACAACCTAGGTAAGCATATTATTTTGGCGATGAATTTCATCCTAGGAGGTTTTTCGTCTCACTAATTCATCTGTGTTTCTAAACACGGATGGTCGGCAGAGTTTTTCCCTCTAACCTCACCCCAAATCTAGGGTGGAATTTATCGTCAAGGTCTTAGGTGAGTCTCAGTGTTCTAGTTGAGTCTTTTGTAAAAGTGATTTGGGAATAATTTATGCTAATGGGCTAAATTATTTTGTTACAAGTCACTTGGTCTACTAGATCATATTGGTCGCAGAATTAGGTAAATTATTAAGGGTCTATGTCTAAATGTGTTTTCCCCTTTCAAGGGTTGAGTTAATTATAATATGTTGATGTAAAAATATTTTGGTGCATGGTCTCTCATATTTAGACACCATGGCCTAAATATTTAAGGGTGGAATAAATTATAAATACCCTTTAATATCAATCAATTAATTTTTCTGTCCAAAATAAATTAAAATTTTAAGCCAGAAAATTAATTGATTTTTATTTTTGGTTTTCCGGCAAAAAAGTGGTTAAATAATTAGCCAAAATTTGGTCAGAAAATAAAAATGAGAGAAAAGTAGATTCTCTCCAAGTGAAAAATATTAAAAAAGTGATTGTGCACTTTTCAAGAAGGGAATCTCCACAAATCAAGCAAGAAAAAATTCAAGAAAATATTTTTGGCCCAGAGAAAAGGAATTAATTCCCAGAAAATCAATTTTTTAATGAAAGTTGAATTTATGGTCCAAGTTGGTTAAGAGAATGGGGTTTTCAAGGATAAAAATTTAGAAAAAATATTTTGGGACCAAGAAAAAAGGCAGCATCAAGGAATTCAAATTTTTTCTCAAGCAATCAACGGTGGAGATCATTTTTACAAGGACCAAGCATTTAATGGTGCACCTTCATGGAACTAGCCGTTATTCACTTGGAAGCCTCTAGAGCTCTCATATTTTCTATATAAGGAAGCATATGCTCCTCATTGTATCATCTCTTAATGTTGTGCTCTAGCCTTTTAGTCTTGGAGCTCTCTCTCTATTTTGAAATAATAATACACAAGTTTTTGGGGTGAAACATTGTGGCTCTTCTCTTATGGATATGGTAATGAATTCTTGAGCTTAATTTTCTACTGGTGATTTTATTTGTTACTTCATTTCCTTACATAGAATTAACTAGTGTATAGCTATCTTACACTGGTAATTAGATCTGGAAAATATTTTAGGATTGGAAGTGGCTAGTGTGCTTTTGCTTAAGTTGCTATAATTTTCTTCCATTATATTTTTCATGTCTCATCTAAAGCTAACAGAATATTTTTGAGGTGTGTAGAAAATTTTTAGTTGAAACATTTCTCAAGCGTAAGGGGATGCTTTTTCTTAAGTTAACCAACTCTTGAGTGATTAAGTAGGAGAGTTCTTTCTATTTTACTTGAAGGATTTATCTATCAAATTTATTATAGGGTTTCTAGGCTTAGGATTTGAAAAAATAATTCATTTATTTACTTATTTGAATCAAAAAGCTATTAATGAGAAACATCTACTTTTTTTTAGAGCTTGTATTTATGGAAAACTTTGTATGTGATTATTTATCACCTCAACCATCCATAGTCTTTTTGTGTTTCTTTTGTGTGTGTGTGTGTGTCTTACAGGTCTGAGAAAGAGAAAAGGGTTCAAAAATATTTTTATCTTTTTTGCAGGTTTGCGTAAGGGTCTCTGAGATTTTCTCCTAGGGACGCAAAGCCTAGGAGGCCCAGATCTAAGCCTCAACATCATTATTTTCATGGCCACAATCCTGAGCGGAATGTTTTCTTCGTCATCTATCTAATCCTTGCATTATAGTCACTGAATAATTATTGAGAAGGGTTTTATTTATTGTTTTCTGGAGAAGGTGTATTTCATCATATTTTTTGAAGGGTTTGAAAGAAAACGAGTAGGAAGGGCTCAACTCTCACCCCAATCAAAATGGCTAGGGCTGACGCCTTACTCTATATATTTTTTGTGGGCTATTAAACTTCATAACTTATCTTTCTTGGAAGCTGCAAGATTTGAAGCTTGGCCTAAGCATTTATTTGAAATATTTCTATGGATTTTCAAATTATTTTGTGAAGTTTTTGGCTTTTAAGGACCTCAAGCAAATTCTGCCCTCTAAAGCCAGGACACAAAGGAGTTTTCTACAAAATTTCTGATATGAATTGTTGATAATTTCCTATTACTGCAGGGACATTAAATCAATTTTTTTTTTGGGTCAATTTCTGCAGTAAATTTGTGGAGATCGAATCTTGAAACCATAAGAAATAACTCAAAATTCCCTTAGTAATATTTAATTCTTTTTTTTTTTTTGGTTAAATTGGGCTAGGCTGCATGCATTAAGGGCTTGAATTTCATTTGCTGCCTAACTTGAAAAGGAATCACAAAAAATTAAAAGGGTTTCTCCACTAAAACTTTGTTGACTTAGATGTGTTCTTTTGCAAGGTTCATGACTTTTCCAAATTGACCTCTTTCCACTAGATGCGAGCTTAAAATTTCCTCCAATACCTGTTGCTCACGGAAATTTGATTGGCAGGATTATAAACAATGACTTGTTCATTAAGAGACATATCTCTAGTATCAATGAAACTTTGTAGCAAAGAAGTTTTTTTTTTTTTTGGGACTGTGTTTTTCTTTCATTTTGATTAATTTTTCCTTTGTTGGATATAGCTACATGAATATAGAGCACATTCACTGTTTGAATATTCAGTGATTTGTTTTGTAGAAAATTCATATAAAAATTGCCAAAGTTTGTTTTAAACTTGGCATATAATTGGTTGATGTAGCTTTGTTGTTGTTGTTGTTGTTGTTTTTTTTTTACTATATATCTATATATATATATATATATATATATTATATATGTATATATGGAAAAGCTTTATATCTTGCTGTAAGCGTAGAAATTTCATATCACCCGGTGCAAAATATTTTGAGGTAGGTCTTTGCATTTTACGGGTCTTTTCATCTACTTGTAGCTTAAAGTTAAAGTGACAAATTTTAAAGCCCTCCTTCATCAAATTTGAAAAATTCCAAGGGAGTTTTTTTAAGCCTAGGCTCATAAGAAAATCATTTGGAGAAATAGTAATAATAAGCCTAAAATTGCACATGATGATTCTAAGAGTAATTACAAGCATTAACTTACATCTTTTGCAAATTCGGATGACTGATTTGGGTATTGGAGGATTGATATTTTCATTACAGTAATCTGATCCTTCATTAACAATGGTATTTTCTGGAGTGGTGTATCCTTTGCAAATCGACCATTGTTTTTAGGTCAAAAATTTTGTCTTGCAGGGACAGACATTATTTCTTCCTTAAAGTGACGTTTACCTTCGAAATATTGAGCTTTCTTTACTGCAGAAAATAATTTGCTTTAGAATTGTTGGCTTGGGATTTTTCCTCTTGTTTTCATCTAAGACGGTGAGCCCCTCTCACTAGCATCAATTTGTTGGAGGACTGGTTTTGTTGCTGCAACAAGTTCAATCATCAAAGTGCTAAGCCTCATATTGAAGCAGAGGATCCATCATATTTGTGCACTATTTTATTGGAAATATAAAGGAATTCAAAGTTTGATCTATGGATATTTTTTTTTGGATCTGTATTTCATCTTAAGGAGTTGTCCTATCTTTGTAACTCTCATATCTATGTTGTAAATCTCCTTGAAAAGAAGAGCCTTTCTTTCTGTCCTATAGGATTTTTTTCCCATTTGTAAGTTCACTAATAAAAAAAATTCTTCTTTTTTTGAGGGAGCTTGGAATTTGTTTCCAAGGCATCATGTTTCTCCTTATTTAAAAGGGAGATCTTGTGTTTGGTTTTGTAACTCACTAACTTACACATTATATTGCATCTTATAATTGCATTCTCTATATTCTACTTTCCTAGTTGCTTCAGATTTGATTTCATTGAAGTATTTCCAACCTTGATCCAATTGTTGTTTATGATCTACAATAATTTTTCTAATAATTGTTAGAAATTTCATCTGCATTTTCCACAATTGAGAATTGATTATAATATTTACTTGTTCAACCATCTAAACAAGCAAAGAAGACCTTAAATTCCCTATTATATAAAGGCCTTATGGAATTTTTTCTCTAACTCTTTTAACTTTAATCATCAGTTTTGCTTTTGAGTAACTATGGTTACCTCATTGGTTATTTTATAAGCTAATATTGTGTTCTAAGTGTTTATCGTAATCTTTAGATTGATATCTACTTCCCTTAAAGAAACAATGTTATCATTATAGTCCATTGAAAATATTGCATCAATATTTTCATTCTAGAGTTAGATTTTGCATTTCACCTAGCTTAGTTTGCATCTACTTATTTGGTTTTGTCTAATTTGGCATATTTTTATTTTGTGAGCACTCTATCTTTACTTGCAATTCTATATTACTGCTCTTGTATTGTCATTTAATTTTCTTGCTCATTTTCCATTGATATTCTTACATTTATTGGAGCATCTCTTTAAAAAACAATGTACATGTTTCTTTTTTTTATTGCAAAGTAGATTTTCTGCTCATCTTTTAATATTGTGCAATTTCCTATACTAATACTTGTCTTGCAACATTATTTATCTCATGACTTGAAATATCTTGCAAGTGTTCAATCTCTCCTAAGCATTGTTATAAGGCACTGATTTATCATTGTCTTAATTATCTTATTGGGATTGTCCTGTTAAATATTTACATTGCTCTTTTAGTAATCAAGCCTGCTAAATAATTTTAATCAAGTTGCTTAGATAAATAATTGCATTTCCCTTAGTCTCCTAGACTTGTTGTTGCAACAAGTTTTCCCTTTCTAACTATCGTTAGGGACTACCCCCTTTAGCTTATCTAGGAGAGAGATTAAACAGAGTGAGTAGGGAATAGGTGACAACCCCTACTCTGAGGGGTGTGCCTTAAAGATTATACCTTGCGGGGTTAGAAACTTTTCTCGCACTTGGGTGCACATCTTAGGTGACAACATTTTTTGGCATCATTGTCGGGGATAAGTTTACCTTGACTCGGTTTATTCACTATGTTTCGGTTCTTGTATATTGGGTCTTTAGAGTTAGGTTCTTGTTCAAATTGCGGCTCCACTTGTTACATTTTCTATAAGGATATCTACTATAAGGAATCCAAGTCTTTTGTATAATCCTACTCCATAACCTAAAAGGGCTCTTAGAGTTCGATTACACAAGCTTATTTCTTGTAGACTCCTTGATAATCTTGGACAGGAAGCTATCCCTGATATTCATTTTCTTTTTCTTGACCCGATTGAACCGGACATCATGGACTTGTTTTCCCCTTATAACTTTGCTAACATTCAAGGTTATCTGCACGATCTTCCTGATAATGGTCTTGACAAGTTGCCATATTTTCAAGGAAATAATGCGGTTAGTGTTAAAGCTCATCTCAAAGCATTTAGCTCTTGGTTGGGAAAATATGCTAGAGGTCTTGACTATAATCATGAAGATGTGAAGATAAGCCTCTTTGTCCTTTCTTTGGAAGAAGATGCTTTGGATTGGTTTATAGAAAAGCATGATAATTCATTTGATTCATTGCAATCAATTATTACTGCCTTTAAGGATAAGTACAAAGATAAAAAAGAAGAAAGACACTTACTTAGAGCTATTAACACCATAAATAAGAATGAAAATGAGACCATGTAAGAATTTAATAAAAGTTTTAATAGTAGTGTTAGAGATTTACCTCAAGATTATAAACCTACTGATAAGTCTCTTTTGGAATATTATCTCAATGCATTTAACAATGATACATCTTATGAGCTGAGACGTGCTAAACCTAATGGTTATAGGGATGCGTAGACTTTGGCTGAAGAAATGGAACACTGTAGGAAAGCATTTGGGAAATCTGAGATTCTAGGTTTTGATAGGGGTCCAAGTAAATCTCGTGATTCTAAAGAAAATAAATTAAATAGGTTGACCATGATGCTATTAAAGAATTGACAAAAATGATTACAAAGTTGGAAATTAATCAAGCAAAAATGATGTCAAATCATGTTAAAGAATTCAGTTCCATGCATGCCAGGTTGGTTCAAATGGAAAGATCGCAAGAAAAAAATATCCAACCTAGGAATAATTGAAATAATAATGCTTGGCAAAAGAGGGGCCCATCAAATGAGTAGAGATCACCAAATCCACTTGAGTCTACTCATCTTGTGGAAGAATCACCTCCTTATTGTAGAGCTTGTGATGTCCTTCATGATGAGGATACTTGTCCTACTGTAAAGAGAATTAAGGATAGTGGAATGATTGGGGAAAGTAATCAAATTAATATTGTTGGTTATGATCATCACTTATCGATGGAAGATTGGATGGAAATTGTCGAAAACAGTCATGATGTGAAAAAAATTTCAATCTTCTTATAGTATTAATTCCTTTAATGATGAGAAGGACATGATGTCTGAGCTATTTGGTGAAAAGCCTTCTTTAGAACAAATCTTGGAGATTGCTCGAGATAAAGGATTGACTTATCAATAGAGAAATGAGCAATGTGAAAATCAAATTACTCCCAAAGTTCCTAGCCCTAGTTTGATTCTAACTCTTCATTGAATATTGATTTGGGAGGTTGGATTAATAATGCTAAGATCTTGGTTCCTATCACGGAGATAATAAATATTCCCTCCCAGAATGATAAGTTATGAAGGCTATTGATGCTCCTCATGGTGATTTTTTTCGTGAAAAGGCTCCTAAAGTTGGTTATCAAGATGCTCCGGTGTATTTTCAAAGTATGGAACCAGATAATAAATATCATCAACCATTTTATATTACTTTACTTATTAATGGTTTGTGATTGTATAACTGCATGTTGGATTTTGGTGCATCGGCGTGTGTCATGACCAAAGGGGTCATGGAACAACTGAAATATTGTAGCGGATACAACCACCCTCCAAAATGTTTCCTTAACTTCGTTTTGGAACTTGCCTACCGACCATCTTCAGTAGCATGTCTTGCACTGTCAAGTACACAAACCTCAGTGGTTTTCTAGCAGATTGCTAGCTTGTGCATGATGGCTTGTTGCATCCCCCTCATAGGTTGTTTCTCTAAACATAGTCCAGTTGCAGGATGAGTAGCTCCCTCAAGAAATTGTGCAATTCTGGAGGGGAACCAACCTTCCCTCCAGAAATTGTGCAATCCTAACTTGCAGCCTGGTGGGCTCTAGAATTGCACAATTCTGCATTTCAAGCTTCACTGGAAGAGCTACACAATCCATCCGAGCAGGACTGCTCAGCGCAGAAATTGTGCATTTCTGGGTAGCAGTTAGCTGCTTAGCCCAGAAATTGTGAAATCCCTTTGGGCAGCCAACCCAACTCCCTCCCAAAAATGCGCAAATTTTCCCATCAATCAAGTAGGTGGCTGCATGTGCCTTCAAGTTGATTGGTTCCCTCAGGGACCGAGAAAAAATGATTTACATGCATGGACTGATTCTCCCAAGGCATCATGCAAAGGTATCCATTGATTCAGGGATCTATTTTTAGTAGCCGGAGGTTACATGCAAGGATCATTTCAGAAACCCCTCGCTAAGTGTCACTTTTTCTAGATTTGTGGCATGCATGTTGCAACCTCAATTTTATCAAAACTCATCAACTGGATGCTACAGAGTTCATTCCTCACATCGACCTTGCAGCTCTGACATCCCACACTACATCTAGGAGTCGTCAGCACAGGGTAAGCCCACTTTTCACGTCTCGCGTTGCGTTTATGTCGCTTTTTGTGTTTCACCTTGTGTGAGTACTATCTGTTTGATTTCAGTGAGCGCTTGTTGTCGTTTTAATGTATGTTAGCCTGTAGAAGCACCGTTTCAGTTTTCTTTCACATCTCAATGTTGTCACATGCATGACACTGTTTTGTATGGATGATCGTCATTGCGGTGACTCGCTTCACACACATGCATGTTTTCCCATTTTTTGAAACCTACACTTGATGTTTACATGAATGATCATTCACTCTTATTTTAACTCATCTCATCATGCATCCAAACTTCTCATTCTTTCAGTCACCTATCGACCGGTTTGGGATGCCTTAGCCTAGACTGTGCCTACCCGGCTAGCACAGTGCATTTCCGGAAGTGAAGGGTTTGCCTTCCCTCCAAAAATTGTGCAATTCTGGCCCAGTAGCGACCTCTAGACTTGCATTGCGTAATTCTTGGAGGTAGTGTCCTGCTGGTCCGAGAAACTGCACAATGCAGTTTGTTGGTTGCATATCACTGCTGACTGAAACTGCGCATTGTGCAGTTACAGTCCTTAGCAGGCCAGGCTGGACTATGAATTGCATATTCTAGTAGTTAGTCAGCCTCCTGACATCCCGAATTATGCCTTGTGCAGTTTCAGTAGTCAGTCTCCTGACTTCCTGGTGGAAATTGTGCAACCTTCATGATCAATCACACAAGTATTTTGCAAGTTAGTCCTCAAGTTTGTTTTGGCTTTCGACTGACAGATTTCTTTCCATGAGTGTTTCTATGTCTCTAGGCATCATAGGTGTTCATCTGTCTCTCAGCAGCATAAGTACACTGGCTATTAGGAGAGCAGAATCAAAGGACATCGTTGAGAGCCCAACGGGTTTTGCAGCCAAGAAAGTGTCTTTGAGCTCACCTACCCATGAAGACATCAAGTTGTTCATAGACAAGGACATCAAGATAAGATGGAAGTAGCATCACACAAGTGACACCATCAATAGTAGCTGAAGGCAACATACCTAAACGCAAGAGGAAGGTTGTTAACAACAGAGAGGCAGAACAAAGTTGCAAGCTCAAGCAGATCCACTTGTGATGAAAGAAACTTTGGGGATCGAGGCTATGAGCTGACACTACGATAAGAAGATCACGCGAAGGTAGAGAAAGGAATAGAGAAGGCATTGCATGTGTTGAAACAACAACTGAAGGAAGAACAAGAGCTGCACAAACATGAGAATGAGTTACAACAAGAACAGGTACAACAAGGGACACAACATGCACATATGGATGAAAATGTGCCCGTACAAGTTATAGATCCATCCCAACAGCTGGCACAGAGTAGACAAGGTGAATAGTGCTATTGATCACATGTAAGGGAATTCAGTAGCATGCATGTCATTGTTTGCACGCATGCGATCCACCCATTTGCCACACTCATCGAGTGAAGAAAAGAAGCAAGTCCGACTGGGGCTGAACATGCAGTTTGACAGTTGATGTGCATGACCACCAAAACACACTTGAAGATCAACACAGACACTATGCATTAGTGTGTTTTTGGTTTGGCCGCACCCAAGAAGACCATGTACATGCTATTAGATGAGTTGGACGGAGGAGCTTGGCATCATCTCACCACCTTCACCATCACAAGTATGTCAAAGAGTTGGTATCATCACAATGGTCCGAGTTTCCTTGATGTCTTGCATGGATTGCTCAAGCCATTTTGTCTCACATGGGAACATGTGCATTATAATGTAACATCTTGTCAAGTGGAAGTTCAAGTGTTGATAATTGAATGTAATAGTCATAGAGTAGTTGAAGAGTCATGAGGATTGATGAACTATCACAAAAGGGAATGTCAAGGGTCACCCCACCCTTTGATATAAATAGAACCTCATAAATCATTGTAGAGGCTTTTGGTCAGCCAAGCTTCCAATAGGAATATATTAGAGAAATCTTGGACAGTATTGTAACGGGCCTTGGCTTCTCCACTGCACAGAGCTAGTATATCTCTTTGGAAGAGCAAGTGATTGTGGCTGTAATGTTCCGATGTCGGAACTAGTGGTTGGACATGGATGTATTATATGACTAGAACTTACACTTCTTAATATAATAGAGCCAACACGTTTCATGCATATGTTGTATTGTATTTAGCTATATTGAGTACTCTAAATGATATATGTATATGTTTTCTTACGGTGCATGTGTAGCTAGTTATGTATATGTATGTATGAATCTTTCTGAAATGTGTTGTTGGTTTAACCATCACTTTGGATTACTAGCTAACTTTCCTTCCATGTTGTGATGCATCTTTTCTCGTGTGTTCCCTTCTTAACTCCTGCTGTCACAGGTTTCCAAGGGGCGCACTCACCTCACTTTGCATGTGTTAGGACTGTTCATGCACCTTCCTTGACTTACCACATATGTCACACCCTTGCTACCAATAGGGACATCTTACTTGCCTCTGTGTGAAACCACAGTCAAGGCATTACCATACGACCCACTGTGGGGACTCCTACAACAAATGATTTGAGGTCTAATTGGGACTTCTTATCGAGGAGATCCCCTGACATGTTGGCTGGTCCTGCATCGTCAACATTTTTGCACTAGAAGGAGGGCTAGATGACAAGCTTAGTCCTCATATTTGTTTTGAATCTCTACATATGTATCATGACTAACTACATATTTGTTCTTCCAGAGTGTATGTCTTATGGAAACATCTTCATTATCTCGGAAAATCTCTCGGATAACTTGTCACATAAAACATACAATGGTGGAGGCCACGTAGCCTTGGTTAGGCAAGTGGTCGTCATTATAGGTTCATGTGAAAGACATTGAATCTTTGAAGAATGCATGACTTGTGCGCTATTCGTCTACATGCTTTAAGGGCACCCAATGCACTGGTGTGCCACGCTGCCTGAAAAATCTATTCATTCTCTCTGTTTCTCATTTAGTCGCAGAGATAGACCATGTTTTCAATCACTTCGACTGTAAAACACTCAACAAAGAAATTTTGTAATTACAAAAAGCACCCGATGAATCCGTTGAACAGTTTCACACACGCTTTTGTAATCTTGCATACTGATTCCACAAAGATGATATTGATTGGGAATTTCTTGATGGAAGATTTGAGTATCTTCTTCACATATCCAAACCCCGCTCAACACACTTCGGTGATGGAGCTACAAAATCACATGTAGGCATAGTTGCTATCATAAGCGACTGTCCACCTTCACCTCATCAAACAAATCCACCACCACAGAGTGATGTGGGAGATCATGCACACACATCTGTTGAACTGTCACATACTCCCACCCCACACACCCTTGATATATGTGTAGATTTGGCTTGCAAGCCTATTGGTTGTCACGTGGATTCATTGCCTCAACCTCCGTCCCCACGTTCTGTTGATCCTCCAGATTATACTATCTCATGTTCTTCCATTCCAGACTCCTCACCTGCTATGAATGAGGATCAAGTTGTTGACGGAGTTGGTGTTGTGCAGCCAACCTGCACCATCATTCATGATGAGTGTGTGTGGGAATCTAAAGAAGAACCCATGGTGAAGGATGAATCCCTTCCATCTGTGCCTCACCTGCTCTATCCTGACATCCCTCGTGATTCTGCCACTATTGATTTCCCCTGTGAAAACTCATTTCCAGATGTTTCTACTTCTGATCATTCACAGGACACGTCGAATGTCAGTCTGTCATTACATTGCGGAGTGGACACATCTTCCTCTGAAAACTTGTCCAATATGTCATCTGTCATTTCTGAAAACACAGAGGGTGAACATCCTTGCTTTTCATATACCCCTCTGCCCGATTCATCAAATCATGAGGATGCTGACAAACATCCTGAATTTTCTAATCTTGGTTTTTGTGATCTCTCCACTTCTTCATCCAATCACGGTGTTGATTCAATCATTGTTAATCTGTCGAAGACACTGGTCTACAATGATCTATCTAACGATGAAGTTGAAACCCCCTAGACTGTCGAGGAACTTCATCCTGAGTTGATGGTTATGTTAGGCCCTCATTGTCCTGAGGTTGGTTTCACTTCCGATCAGCAAATTGTTGAAACACGTAAGGCTCCTCATCACTCTTTGCTTTACATTTAAGATCAACCAAACACCCATATTTTGCTTCCTCCACTCAAATTACACGATCCCATCAATCACGCACTGGAGGAATCTTACACAACAAGCACACTTGCACAACATAAGTGGTCTACCTTTCTCATGTTTTCTTGCATGTCACAGTTAAGAGAATGCATACACTCAACATCTACATGCAGTGTAGCATAGCACCATAGCATATCCATAGAGTGCATGTCATGCGCTTTCACTTACTTCTTTTCTATGGGTGCACTTAAGCTCGGAGTGTGTTCGTCTTCATCGTTACATCTTTCATTCTTACTGGTTTGCGCAATTGCGAGGTTCGTGAACCATGCCTTTTCCAATATGGGTTGACGAATGTGCCAGTGGCTGCATTGGAAATATCACTTCACGTGATTAGGCCCATGCACTATTAGCTTAGGAATAGGAGTAGTGCTTGATTTTGAGTTGTTTGCTTGCATGCATGTTTTCTTCTTTCCTTGTGTGTTTGTCTGCTTGCTTATTTGTTTTCTTACTCCCACTGCTTCTGGATTTTCTTTTGCTTGTTGCTTTGCTCTTTGGTTTGTTTTTTTGTTATTGTCCATAGATTAGTTTGGCATGGACCGTGTGAGACTCTTGAAACAAGTTGGGTAAAGTACAAGAGGACTTATACAACTATCAACATTTGGGTATCTATTGTCCATTCTCTCCTATAAGAACTTGTTGTCTTCAGTCCATGATACATCAATGGAAAATACATACTATTCGAAGTGAACCTTGGTTAAAACACAACGCTTGTGCACTAACTAGTGTCACCTACTCTAGTCGGTTATTTTTGGGTTAATCCTTGTCAGCTCAGTCAAGTAGAGTAAGGTGAGGGGGAAAACCTTAACAAGCACGTTAGAGGTATACATAAACTACTTCTCTGAATGAAAAACCTCTTCTCCTCTCAATAAGTCAGGATCCCTCTTCCGCCTCTGAAATGAATAAGTGCTATGCGCAATTATGAAATGAAAAATGAAAAAAATGAAAAGTGAGAAATTTCAAAAAAATGAAAAATGAATAAGGCAAAAGAAGAGAAAGTCTTCTTGCACAGATAGGTGATACAAGTAACTCCGTTGGGGTACTGACCAAGCTCACTAGTAGTGGAGCGATGCTTGTGTTCTCGCGTAACTTCGTCGGGGTACTGTCTAGGCCTGTTGGAAGTGGAGCAACACTAGAGATGAAACTAAGACTCTGATGACTCTATTGCTTGTGCATCAATATACCCCTCAACCCCAATCAAAAAAATTGTGTTGGGTTGGCTTGGAATGAGTGTCAAATGACGAAGGGCTTGGCAGATGCTACATCTTACAATCAAGCAAGTGTGGAAACCAAGACGACCAAAGAAATGAACAATAATTCTGGAGGTGTTAGAATTGCTTTTCAAGAACAATGTCCATTCAGAGAGCTAGAGTTCTACTAGTGTGTCATAAAGTGTTGTAGTGGCTACAACCACCCTCCAAACTTTTTCCTTAGCTTTTTATTGGAGCCTCCCTATCAACCATATTCAACAACATGTCTTGCACTGTCAAGTACACAAGATTCAGTGGTTTTCTAGAAAATTGCGAGACTGTGCATGATGGCTTGTTGCATCCCCCTCACTAGATGTTTCTCCAAACTTGGTGCAGCTGCAGGTTGAGAAGCTCCCTCAAGAAATTGTGAAATTCTGGAGGGGAACCAACCTTCCCTCCAGAAATTGCGCAATCATGACTCACAGCCTGCTGGGCTCCAAAATTGTGCAATTCTTCCTATGAAGATTCACTGGAAAAACTACGCAATCTGTCCCAGTAGGACTGCTCATCCTAGAAATCATATAATTATGGGCAGTAGTCTGCTGCTCAACCCAAAATTATGAAATCCCTCTAGGAAGCCAACCCAAATCCCTCCCAGAAATGTGCAAAGTTTCCCATTAGTCAAGAAGGTTGTTGCATGTGCCTTCAGGTTGACCGATTCCCTCTGAGACCGAGAAAAACTAGTTTGCATGCATGGACTACTTCTCCCAAGGCAACATGCAAAGGCATCTCTTGATTTAGGGATCTATTTTTATCAGCTGGAGGTTACATGCAAGGATCATTTCAGAAACCCTCTGCCAAGTGTCGGTTTTCCTAGATTTGTGGCATGCGTGTTGCAATCTCGATTTTATCAAAACACATCGATTGAACACTACAGAGCTCATTCCTCACATCGACCTTGTAGCTTTGACATCCTATGCAGCATCTAGGAGTCATCGGCACATTCAATTCAGCTGTTTTTGTGTAAGCCCATTTTTCATGTCTCACACTGCGTTTTTGTTGCTTTTTGTGTTTCTCCTTGGGTGCATGTTGTCTACTTGATTTCAATTACCGTTTGCTGTCTTTTTAATGTATGTTAGCTTGTACAAGCATCATTTTTGTTTTCGTTTACATCTCACTGCTGTCGCATGCATGACACTGTTTTGTATGGACAGTCATCGTTATGGTGACTTGCTTCACACACATGCATGTTTTCCCATTTTCTAAAACCTGCACTTGTTGTTTGCATGAATGATCATTCACTCTTGTTTGTACTCATCTCACCATGCATCCAAAATTCTCATGCTTTCAGTCGCCCGTTGGTCGGTCTAGGCTGCCTTGGCCTAGACCGTGCCCTACCTGTCTAACACTGTGTATTTCTGGAGGAAAAGCTCTGCCTTTCCTCCAGAAATTGCACAAGTCTGGCCTAGCAGGGACCTCTAGAATTACATTGCACAATTCTTGGAGGCAGTGTCTTGCTGGCCCCATAAATTGCGCAATGCATTTTTGTGGTTGCATGTCACTGCTGACTAAAATTGCGCATTGTGTAGTTTCAGTCCTTAACATGCCAGGATGGACTGTGCATTACACTTTTCTAGTAGTTATTCAACCTCCTAATAGTTCGGACTGTGCCTTATGCAATTTTGGCAGTTAGTATCCCAACCTCCCAGCAGAAATTGCGCAACCTTCACGATCAATCACACAGGTATGTTGCAAGTCAGTCCTCAAGTTTGTTTTGGTTTTTGGCTGAAAAATCATCTATCTCTCAGGAGCACAATTACAATGGCCATAAAGAGAGTAGAGTCAAAGGACACCGTTGAGAGCCGAACGGGGTTTGTAGCCAAGAAAGTGTCTATGAGCTTGCTTATCCACAAAAACATCAAGTTGTTCGTAGACAAGGACATCAAGACAAGATGTCAGCAACATCACAACAAGAAACACCATCAATAGTAGTTGAAGGTAGCATATCTGCACGCAATGAACGCAGTAGGAAGGTTTTTGAAAACACAAAGGCAGAACAAAGTTGCAAGCTCAAGCAGATCCACTTGCGATTAAAGAAACTTTGGGGATCGAGGCTATGAGGTGTCGTCATGACATGAAGATCACGTGAAGGTAGAGAAAGGAACAAAGAAGGATTTTCATGTGATGAAGAAGCAAATCGAGGAAGAACAAGAGTTGCATAGACATGAGAATGAGTTACAGGAAGAACAGGTACAGTAGGGGGCATAACATACACAGACGAATGAAATTGTGCCCATCCAAGTTATAGATCCATACCAACAGCTCGCACAAAGCAGACAAGGTGAGAAGTGATGTTGATCACATGCAAGGGAATTCAATAACATGCGTGTCATTGTGTTCATGCATGCAATCCACCCATTTGGCACACTCACCGAGGTGAAGACGAGAAGCAAGTCCAACTGGGCTGAACATGCAGTTTGACAGTTGATGTGCATGACCACCAACACACACTTGAAGATCAACATGGACACTATGCATCAGTGTGTTGCGAGTTCGACATCACCCAAGAGGACCATACACATGCTATCAGACGAGTTGGACAAAGGAGCCATATCAGTGCACCGGATGCAACGGAGGCAAGAGTTATCTTCAATAAGATGTCACCATTGATTGCACGGACACCATCATGGATGAACAAGCTTGGCATCAACTCACCACCTTCACCATCACAGGGATGCCAAAGAGTTGTGTTACACTGAATTTTGTCACCTTGACTATCTGCAGTTATATGGCCCCATCAATAGCCATATTGTCCTCTTTGTCAAGCCCCATACCTCTGCTCTTCATGTCAAAACTTCAAAAGAGAGAAAGTCACTTGAAAACATGTTTATCTCTGGGTACGCAGATTCTCTCTACCTTTCCTGCGTGTACGCACTCCATATACATTAGACCTGCGTAGTAATACGCTCTGTATACTAAAGCTAGGGTGCGTACCCCTGTAAAAGTCAAAAGGCGCAAGTTTCATCTTTAAAAAGTTACTTGTGGTCACTTCTAGAGCCTTCTAGAAGAGTTCTTGACGTGTTTTGAGCGCCTCCAGATGGTTCATGCACCCCTATGATAGAGGAGCTTATCCCATCAAGAGAGGAGCTACCCCATCCAAAAGAGGGAGTATCCCATTGATGTTGGAACTGAATAACCTCTTCTAGAATACTATAAATACAGGCATTGGGCCAAAGGAGGAGGGGGTTGAAAGCTGAACATTCTATAGGGTAAATGCTGCTGGAATTAAGACTTCCATTTGTTGACTTGTGAGGAGAGATCACCATCCTTCCTTGTTGCCATAGTGGGAGTGGGTGAGCTTGTCAAAGTAGAGGAAATCACTTGCTGGACCCTGGGAGGAGCTTGCACAACACCAAGGCTCAGGTTGTAATGGTTCCTTGATTATTTAATACAAATAAGTCCATTCTTCTCAATGATTTGTTAATGAATTATTTCGTACATTCCTTGGTCAGTATGATAGATATATTTTGTTTTATAATGAATATTTAGATGCTATGTAATTGTTTGCCTTGTTAGTGAATGCAGGTCTGAAGGTGAAGGAGGAGCTCATCCGGATCAACAAGACTGGACTACTACAACAAGCATTGGACCTAAGGTAAGATCGAGAACATTTGATTTCTTGTAAAATGATGTGTATCTAGAGAAGGATAGCTCTTATTTGGTTTGTTTGTCATTAGAGAGTCTTAGACTCCTAGGAAGGTTAGATTTGTCCGCAAGTATAACTCATTCCGCGTGACACCCCTCTTCAAGATCGAAAGACTTTAGTCTCCTTTGGCCTCTTCGGAGCCTGTTTCTTGTTAGCATACAAACATGAAATTCCATCTAAAAAAATACCTACTCTCATACCACTTGATCCAAAATCTTTTGCTTATAGATGTGTTAAAGAATTACATACATAAATTTTATCTTAGCATAGAAAACTTAATGTGCACATGAGAGAAGAGGAGAAACACATAAAGCACGAAAGAAGACAACAAGACTTGATAACAGAGTTCATCCAACTTGGACTACATCTCTGGGACCTACTCAACCAATGGGGAGGCCTTCATTCATTAAGTAGCATGAGAAAGAACAGTACAAGCATCAGTTACAAAAAGTAGTTTTATACCTCCATACTAAAAAATGGCTGAAAAATGTAGAACTCTGAAGGAGAAATAGATAGTTCCATTGCGTTCGTGGCATCGAGAAATGTTAAAACCATATAAAATTTTTCAAATTCTAACAAAGTGAAAATTGAGCCCTCCTGCAAAATTCTACCTCGAACTGTTTGCACTGCCTCCTCTTGCCTGGGTGCACTGACAAACTGTGTTTAAGTATAAAATCACCAACGGATTCTTCAAGGAAATCATTGTAGGCTAGTTGGTTGGGGATCCGATTAATAGGGAGGAGGTTGGGCGATCAAATCTCGCCTCCTCCTTTTTACATAACAAAACCCTTTTTTATAACTTTTACAAACGAATTTAAAAAATAATAAAATAATGGTTGGGTCGGGCCTGCCTTGGGCATCCCACCCAACGTACCCACCTCCATCTTTGCAATGATTTTTAATGGGCCGTTGGTTTTGTTTGGACCGTGGTTGGGTCCATGCCTCAAGGGCTGGCCCACCACCCTATATTTAATGTCGTGGTTTGCTATTCCATGGTGTGGGGTGGCGGGGTCATGGCTGCCCACCCCTATTTTTGTTACACAATTCCATGGGAGGGGTCGAGGGTAGTGGCCCACCTCTCCACTAATAATATATGTGGTACGGGTTGGGGTGGTGGGGTTGGTGGCTCTTCACCTGTTTTTTAATATTTTTTTTGTTATATAAAACAATATGCCCATTTTGAAAATTTTGGTTTTGGACCGAAGGAGCTTTTTAACCAAGCCACGATTTTGCCTAGAATCTGGTTGGAGTTGGCCAGATTTTGTCCGCCGGAAAAATACGAAATTGTGTCTTTGTTAAGACTGGCCAATCATCAAAAGTCAACCCAACTTTGGCTGCCTCTATCTCCTTCATCTCGACTCGGATTGTAGTATCATTCACACTATTGGAATCAGGATGACAAGCACTTTGATCTATTGTCAAGTTCATCACCTTTCCGCCACTTTGAATTTTGAGCTTTTTCCATGCCACTATATCTAGGACTCTACCTAGATTAGCTGAAGCCGATGGTGGATATTTGAGATTTGAAGGATCGAATGCGACATAGTTAGTCACCCTGTTTATTTTAATTTTGATTTTATTTTTGCATAAATTGAGGCAGGTCGTTTAAACCTCCTCAACTATTTTTGCAATACTCTATTTTTAGTTTTATAATTTTAGTATTTAAAACCCTCTCATGCATTTAGAGAGGGGTCCAAAATTTTATTGGAAAATCTCTTCAAAACATGCACTTCTATCCTTTTGAGGAAGTTCTGGTGAAATATATGGAACAA
The DNA here is from genome assembly GCA_000404065.3 of Pinus taeda. Taxonomy (NCBI): domain Eukaryota; kingdom Viridiplantae; phylum Streptophyta; class Pinopsida; order Pinales; family Pinaceae; genus Pinus; species Pinus taeda. The sequence goes on from APFE030117506.1 coordinate 185,006, forward strand.
GATTTATTTTTTATCCGACTTAGCATATTTTACTGAAATTGCACTTTTGTACTCTTAGATGATGTTGAATGGATTGAAGATAGATCAATATTGCTGAAAATGAGTAGGATGTATTATAAATGGTACTTTTATCTCATATGCCTTTTTACTTATGTATTAAGCACTCTTTTCTTTTCAAATTATTTATGTATGAAAGTCTGAATTTCGATTATTGTTATTGCACTTTTGTATGACGATGATCTTTATTTTATACTAAATATATGAATAACTCTTTATGCAATATATTTCTCACAATTGTTTTGGCTAACTTTTTATATGAAATGATTATTGTTAAAATGCATTCAATTCTAATCGTAATTGAATGATCTTTATTATCAATTTCTTTTAGAAATTATTGTAGATCGCATACAACAAGTTTATCCCGGGTATATTATGATTAGATAGATTTTAGAAATTAGGAGTTAAATGCATTGTGAATGATTATTTTAGAATATATTGCCATTAGCTTAAATGTTACCCTAAACACATCACACCTCACCCAATTTAGCACAAGTATTAAACAGATTAGGAAACTGGTCTGATTTTCTCTAGTTAGAGCCACTACTCCAAATGGAAAAGGAGTTGCTTTAAGGTCTAGACCGGGTGGTTTTCCCCCATGCTAAGGCAATGATTTTCAAGGCTTAAACACATCTACAACAACTAAGGTTGTTTTTACTAAAGTTGTTGGGAGTTTTGGGGTGCCATCTCTCGCGTTCTCGACTTAATGCATAGATAAGATTGACATAATTGGAATTTTTACAGGTGATAGAGTAATTGGAATGTCTATTGGTGAATATTCTAGCATGAATATTGCAAATGAACAAAGAGACAAACAACATAATCCTAGTTGCAGTTGAAGCAAAAGCAATAGTTGCACATGCATCCATGGTAGTAGTTTCCACAATGGTAATTGTTGAGCTAACTTGCACTTTGTTGTTGCTAATTTTAGTTTTTGGCTTTAAAGAAAATGGAAATACAAAAAAAAAATGTAAAAAAAAAGAGGGAGGTATAGGGACTCGTTTAGCCAATGTATTATTAAACTCTTATAAGGTTTTTGTGTTATAATTTGGTGGAATCCTAACATTTCAGAGCTAAACCTTATAAATGGAGGATGACTATATTATAATAATATATTATTATAAATATATATATATATATATATATATTATATATATATCTTAAGGGGGGGCTACCCCATACAATATGTAGCATCTGAAGATTAAAAGGTGTGCATGTCGCAAACAAATCATCATATGTTTGGATCGAGTTGTTCCCACATTGAAACTTGTCAACATCAATAAATCGACAGTTATATGTGGAGGAGCCCTCGAGGGTTTGTTTCTTGAAACGACCGTTGAGGAGATCGACAACCTAGATCTTCTCCGCTATCACTCAAAATAAAACCACTTACAAGTATGGGAGGCCCCGAGGGTGGAAAACAGTTTCTACTGAAACAACTCATGATGAAAATAGTGTGTGCAACAAGAAAGTGTGTAATAGGCAAGGAAAATCACAACCCCATGTCATCTATTGTCTTCAGGTCATCTTCCACCTCATTTTTTATACTTTTTTGTCCATATCCTAATCAATTCATTTTCCCGCCTCATCGTCAAGTAAAACTTGTCTTCATCCTATTACATGATTATCATTTTAGATACATTCACTCTCATTCTCGACCTAGAATTCAAACGTCCTCCCCCCAAAGTATCCAAGTAATAATTTTACTCAATCTCTCCATTTTTAATTAAAAGGACAAAAGCTAAAATGGCCAAGAAAATTATTTTTTCCATGACGACCACACACAGTCCTCTAATGGACACAAAGAGGGACATTTTTTACCTTGTTTGCTCATTGAAATTTTACTTCTTCTCTATATCTTCAACCAAATTTCATTATGAACTCTGTAGTTGAAAATAATTTCCATGTGTCTTCCCATTTAATCCACCAAGCCCTAAACTTCCTTGAGTTTGATAACTACACAATATTCACAAATTACTTCCTTTTTTCCAACTATCAAAACATATTGGGGAAAAAAGGATAATTTTTTTAGACTCATTTTGCCTTTTGATTATGCTTTTCCTCCAACTACCACTACATTTCCCCTAACCATATTCTCAAAAGCCTCAAATACAATTATTTTTGTGATTATGGGTATATTAGGGAAGGATGATACAAGAACTATCAATTGCCAAGCTCTGACATTTCTTCATTTAATAATACAACCAAAAATTTTGCTAGATATTCTTGCCTACTGGGAGAATTCCATTAACCTTCAATTTCATATTTTTATCATCATTGAAGGTTTTAGATACCAATCTTTTTTATTCTTTTTTTTCCTATACACCCATATTGATCAGTTTGTCGACTCAGGGTTAAATATTATTGATCATAATAAACAACAATAGTTATCTTTTAATTGGACTAATATTGTTAGAAGGAAAGAGAATATTGAAGCCTTCTCCCATTATATATCTTCTTTTATGTAAGTTGTATACAATATTTTAAACAATCTTCCTGCTCCTAGAATTCTTCCACAAGTGAAGTCCTTGTCATAATTAAGTAAAGGTTTCAGAGTTGTGATTGGTATATTTTTTAGGATTGTTTGGAGATAAGACTATATGGTGCAGAGATTCCACCTTATAAGCTGCCTGTATTTACACTTATGAGGTTCCTTTCCTTGGAGTTTATCAAACAAAGTTTGAATGTGGATCAGATCCATTTGTTCCATCTAGGAAAGGTTTACTTTTTAAGTTTCCTAGAACTATTGGTCCATTAATTATTAATAATATACAAGCATGCATGCATTACGGTAGTGTTACCAGATTCAAAAGACTATACAGAGAAGTTGACTAGGGTCATGACTGAATTAAAAATAAGAATATAAGCTAAGAATATACAAAAGAAGTTAAGTGATACTAAAGAACAATTGAAACATAAGTAAAGACAACTTAATGTGTCAAGGGAAAATTAAAATCAACATAATTCTAAATACCAGCCAACATGCAAGGAAGTAAAGGATTTGAAGGAGAAACTCAAAGGGAACATGTGTTTGGGTTAAGTAAGGCAGATTATATGGGACAATATAATTCAACAAATTTAAGTTGTTTGTGAACATATGAGCCTCTTAGATGATTACTGTTATAAACAAAATTAAAGTGAAGGTGCATATATAAAAAAGAAGATTATCTGAATGACAAATCCTCCCAAGAGCTGAGAGTCGTGGATATTGTGAATAAGGAAGTTGTAGTGTTGGAAACAAGTAAGATGGTTCAAAAGAATATGTAGAAGAAATAAGCAGAGATTAGTTTGGAGGAAGTCAAAAAATTAGTTTCATCTTCAATTCCAACTTTGATAAAATAATTAGAACAGGATTGCCAACTTGCTAGGATCAGCAAGGAAACCTTCTTCATGGGAGTCATATGAAACACTTTTAGTTGAGGCAAAAAACAAAAGCAATGTAGCACATGAGAAAACTACAATTTTGAAGGAATCAACAATAGTAAATTATCTATGGAGAGATTTCGAGTTGCTTTAAAAAATTAAAATTTTATGTATAAACAAGCAAAACTATGTTAACATGAAAAATATGAATATGGATTATAAAAGAATGCTCCAATGTTTGTTCCTGATCTAGCACTTTGGAAAAACCACAGTAATCTTGTTATCCCATTGAATGTTCAAGTTTTAGAACCTGGGGCCACATCAAGAGAAGCAGAAATATCAAAAGAACAAGAGTCTCAAAATTCCAAATGACTTGTAATTTGAGAATTTGAAATAATTAATTTTGTACTTTTGTAATAGATTTTAAGTCTTTTAAAGAAACCCAAACAGTTAAGAAATATTAAGATATCGTTAAAAGAATTAACAGTGACTCATAATTGTTTTCAATTGTAACTTTTATTTAAACAAAGATAGAGGGACCAATGAAGGGGTTTCAAATTTTGGCCTGGAGATCATACTTTTTGTTTTATAATGTGCTCAAGTTTTTCATGGAGAATTAAAAAAAAAATCAAGTGATTCTAGATGTGTGTTGGCTACAGCATGTGTTTTATATCCTTGTAAGTCATTCACAATGTTTATTCTTCTATTCAAGTATGTGTAATGAAGTTGTTGGTCTCTTTTTATAAACTGATTCACTAATGTTGTAAGAATAACATACAATACCTATAAAATTTACTTAAAGAAACCTTTAAAAAGTGCTCTAGATTTTCATCAACTCATTCTCTTTCATTCCATATTTTCTCGTAAGATTTTGTGTAAAGGATTATATCTCAGCTGTCTACATTGAATCTTTATTCTTAGAATTCCTTCCTGCCAAACTACAACCTTAGTAAAGTGTAGTCACAAACATATTGGCCATCTTTAAGGGTTTGTTATGTTTTCCAAGAGTTAAGATCACACTACACCTGAAGCAAATATCTCTTGGCAATGATATTTACAGTTTTAAAAGAAAACATTTTCATTTATTTTGAAAATATTTCCTGGGCACCGACCTCCTCTCAGCCAAAGTTTGTCCCTAGGGTTACAAAAAAATATTAAGCTAAGAATATGGCCACATAATGTAAAATATCCTAGTGCATTGCTTGATCTAGAGAAGTATTGTCTAACAATACCACATGCAGAATTATGTAGGTAGATTGTTAGCGGGGACAATGTATCTTATAATCATCAATGACTTATGGGGATAATTTGTAATGAATGCCATTATGACTAGATATCATAGTGTTATGAATAATTTTGAATTTTTTGGGTATAATATTTTTTTAATTGAACTTTATTTTATTAGTTATGAACTATGTTTTAGAGATTGTTGACTACAGTACATTGGCTGATTCGTCTTGTAATATCAACACGTTAGTAAAAAATTTTATGAACTTGATTCTCAATGCACACTATTTTAGCATTGATAATTTATGGATTAAACTCAATGAATTATAGTTTTTTTATAGCCTTAAACAAGAGCTACTTGAGGTTATTTACAGTTGTACTTGATATTATTTAGTATTTGTTGGTTCTTAGATTGTCTCGGTAACTAATCCAGGTCCGAGTGTGATAAAGGACCCTTCCAAGACCTTTTACTTTCATGATGTGTTAAATTGCATTTTAAAAGAACATAAATGAATACATATGCATGTTGTAAATAAGAGGAACATGACAATCATCAACACATGAAAACATAAGCCATTGATAACGGAGTTCATCCAAGAGGGACTATGTCTCCGGGCCCCGGTGTCAAGATGGTGTAAGTTGCTACATTAAGTGTTTTCAAAAGTGATGATGTACATAAGAGGTGACTTCACTATCATACAAGGAAAATGCCATCACGTAGGAGTGGCTCCAAGAGATGTCCCACTAAAGGAACTCTCAGTAAAAAAAAGGACTTGTATTAGTATGACACAAACTCATGCATGATGATCATCCCACCAACATGGGATAAAAAAGGATATTAGGACAAACATGCATGATGACAACATGAGTATCCCATCAACATAGAACAAAGGGATCTCAGAAACATAACATGATGAATCATGACAGTAAGTACATCACATAGACGATTCCACGTCACATGAAGCAGGAATCATGAGAATGAGTAAGAAACAAGATCCCACATCAAACATCAAACATGTATCTATGCAACACAATGCATAGCAAAAAGAAGTACATGAACACTACATATACCTCACATCAAGGGGCCATCTGAGGAAGCAGATTTCAAACTGCTCAAGCTATTTGTGCCATCAATCTCACAACATTAATCACATGGAAATGGCTGCTAACACATGAATGCTGACACCTGCATTCCACTTAAAAAGTGGCTGGAAAACAAAATGAGCAACTGACAATTCTGAATGCACCATTAGATTTGTGGCGTCATGTTGGGTCCCTATAATACTAGTGATTACCCCATTACTATGGTAGTTGTAACCCTTATTAATATTGTTGTGCCCCTATTGCCCCCATATTGTTATTACTATGCCCCATAGAATCCCTCTATT